>JAQIVE010000057.1:0-63219 GCA_034698285.1 Sminthurinus bimaculatus
ATAATGAATAATGAATGTTATTATGTATGCAATGCTGTGATTAATGTCTAATGTCCTTTCTCCATAATAACCATTTATTTTGGTATGGAAATTTGCAGGTGAAACCTGATGGTTCTGGCTCGCGAACGGCCGTCGCGGAACGTCCACCATCATTCATTTGGTTCCAGCAGCCAGTGCAAAAATGGTGTTGTAACTACGCGTACAAATTCCCCAAAAATGCCAAGTAAGTAGAATTTTGCATGTTTACCTCGCGTATTTATTTATGTTTTTCTCTCAAAAATTAGAGACCAATCTAGGTAATTTGTGGAAAGGTAAACTCGTGCAAACAAGCATTTAAAAAACAAATGCTGTGAAAAAGGTTCAGAGTTAAGAGGAAGCTCTCAGTGTTTTTGTTTTTCGACATTTTTCTTGTTCTTGTGAAATTTCATAAGGAAAATGAGAAAAAACCAAAATATTATGAAAGCCGGAACAAAAGAGCAGTCGATATTACACCATGCCCTTAGCCGCTGAATAGATAAGCACATGTTATGCATGTGTAATGTGTATAAAGTATAAATAGGGAAAGACTTTTCATTTTGACTTGAATTTCATTTCCATTTTCTATGTGATTTTCCGCAAGGTTGCCATTCTTCCCTTTTCTCGTTTTCCACAACAAGTAATCTTGTTGAGCTTCATTACCCGGCAATCAAGAGGATATTCAAAAGGAAAATTAAATGTACATACATATATACATACATAGGAGGGAAAGGGACCTGGAGCTATTGCTCTTTATTGTGCGAGAGAAAGTGAGAGCGGGAGCATGAGGAAGTTGTGTAAAAAATACATTTTCCCTTGCCCCAGTACACACACACATACATACACACATGCATACATATTATGCATATTACACACTGCACACATGTATATTATGCCCCCACATTTCCTCGCTCTACATGCGATGAAATGATGAATTCTCCATCTCCATTGTTTTCCCCGTATTCCACAACTCTTCATAGTTCACGTGGTGTAGAGAGAGAGGGAAAATACATCAACTTTCTCTCTCACTTTCTGTTTCCATTCCATGCCACAGGAAAGGAAGCGAAGAGAAGACTCAAAAGAGAAAAGCGAGTTTGAGTTTAAGTTAGAAAGAGTGGCTCAATGTGAATTTGGATGCACTGTGCACAGTCCAGACAGAGTTGAAAGGGCTCGAGGTTGTGTTAAAAATATTTCCCTTGTTCTCTTGCTTTTTTTTCTTTTAGCCCTCTTCACAATCGAATCCACAGTAGCATCATTACGTTATTATATCGCGAGTACACAAATAATTTAGTATGAACTCGCATTCTAAGTGCATACATATGCTCATCACTCATATGTCTATAGACAATGTACAGTGGCATCTCGGTATAAACACAAACTTTAAAAATGTCGTGTAGATGGGCATACGAAGCTAGTACCAATTCAATCCTCTATTATATTCATCTTCCGTACTCTATTATGAGACAAGATCTTTGAGTATTGTTTCTTGATGATTGGTTTTAGTTTATGTACTTTTTACTTGATTTTTAGCATGTACCTTTAAATTCATTGACTATTATATCAAAAATCGAAAATTGATCAACACAGAAGTTGCCAATTTGTATCTGTAAGATCTTTTGGGTTTAGTTAACCAAAGCGAGGCTTCACTGCATTGCGAGTATGCATATAATACGACGAGACTCTGCAATAATATTGTCCATAATATGATTTCAAGTTGAAGCGAAGAGACGGCAAGAAAAGTTCTTTGACTGCTTTGGCACTCGCTGCTGGTTGGTTGAATGGCTAGCTGGCTCGCTGGTCGGTTGGTTTGTTACACATATTACACGCACATAAAGCTATATAGCAAGTCCAAGTCCATGTATAGAGAAAAGGAGAGTAAACAAAAAGCGGAGCGGGACTACGCATGTTGATGGACGGACGAAACGAAGCGAAAGTCTTGAGTTCTTGAGGACGGCGCCAGGAATTAGGGGAAATATTGTCTTCATTAAAGGCTGTGTGGTATGTGAATATATATGTGTGTTTTCCGTGCAAGTATGTTTGTACAAAGGGAAAGAAAGGGAAAACACAGAGAAGAGCATCAACATACATACACACACATTGAAATTTTAGGAATGGCCAGTTCGCTTCTGGCCAGTCCCCAGTCACTTCAGCTTTCTCCCTTTATTCACTCCATATTACACTGACTCTGATGTTTCTCCTCTAGTTGCTCCTGGTCTTCAGAAACTTGCTCATTCGTTTAAATCCAATTTCCCCCAACTTTGGCGGTGGTGGTAGTGGTGGTGTCGTCGTCCTCTGAAAAACCAAAGCCTCACCAACAACCAACGACCGCCAATTCCAATGCCAATGCCATTCCAAAATCCAAACCAACCCAATACCAAAAACTTGAAATACTCATGCTAGACAAAACACAAATGCATGCATTCTTGTACATACATATATATATGTATAATACTTAGGCATAATATGCACCGTATATTGCATATTACATATACATATAAATGGAATCATATGGATAAGAGAGACAAAGCCTCAACTAACAATGCACATACAACATACAGTATACAGTTAGTCGTTGTCGTCTTCGTGGTTTGCATTGCTTGTTTAAGCTACTGTGTGTGCTGTACATATTCGAGGAGGGAAAAGTAACTAAGCAAAACTGTTCAACTGCGTGGTACACAAGGGAAGGAAAGCCTGAAAAAAAAGCTTGGTCACGCAACTATAATACTTACTTTACTTTACTGGACTAGAGTAGTGGGAAAGAGACGGAGAGAGAGAGAGAGGCAAACAGCACCAAGCGAATGTAATCGATCGCCTTTTCTCTATTTTCTCTACGTGAACGTGTACTTTGCTATTTGCCCATTTTCTGTTTTCCCATTTTAATGTTGGGATACGTATACACATATATTATTATGTATTGTGGACATGTAACGTGTATGCATGCATGCATATTGTCCATAATGCATACAGTAGCATACTTTCATACTTGGAGGCAGGCAGACAGGCAGGAGGGCTAGACCAAGTACGAAAGATATGGAGGCTTTTAACTACAAATGTGAGTATGAAAGCTTTCCTTATTTCAGTCATTATTCTGTGGAGACACAAGGACATTCAATTTCTTCTTTGTTTTCTGTGTAGGCCCTTCCCTTTCATTTCGTTCCATTGCGTTAAATTGCTTCGTACGCTGTATCTGTATATAATATTACACACCGATATAGGCATCCATTATACATATCTTATTAGATATATTTGTGCTGAGAGAGTAACCAAGCAATAGCAAGTAAAAGTATCCGCGAAAGGAACGAAAGCAACAGAAGGAAACACAGGATTCATTTATTCATTCAAGCCAGACGAGTGAGAGACGAACACCTTCCGTCGTCTTGTCGTCTTTCTGTTTGTAATTTCAGTTTGTCATTCTTCCATTCATTCATTCCTCGACGTCGTGTGCTCCACACTTTCTCGGCTGAAATGGTTGAGAAAAGAGTTGGATGAGTCTTGAGTCTTGACGTTGACTAACTCCTATCTATCATCAAGTCTTGTTCACCGTTTTTCATTCCTGCTGAGCTTGAACTGCGCCCAGTGAATACGAAGAAGAAGAGGAAGCAAAAGCAAAAGACGAGGGAAAAGAAGAAGAAAAAGTGTTCAACTGAGAGTGTAACACTGAGTACGCGGTACATTGTACATAGTGGTTTGGTTGGTGGTTTTGTGTGTTTGTGTGTTGATGTGTGTACACACTCGAGGAAGAAAGTACAAATAAACGTAGACGTACACGGAAAGCAAAGCAAAAAAGTAAAAGTGAAGGAAAGGAAAGAAAAGGGAGACGACAAATAGGAAGAAGAATTGGAGGAAGGAGAAAGGAGAAGGAATCCGTAGGAATAAATAAATCCTCGTGAAGACAAATTCAACGTTCTCACTCTCTTGGAGTTCTTGCCTCAGTTTTGCACTTGGCTTGGTTTTTCTTCGTTGAGTTGGTGAAAGTGTGAGGACATAGATATAGATGGAGGAGAAAGTACTAGTTGAGGATGCCGTGGAAGGAGAAGGAGAGGAAGAGGAGCCAACTTCCACCAAAGAGGACGACGTCCTGATCAGGTTGGATTTAAATCCATTTATTTTCCAATCCTCTGTACACAATACAAACATACATAGACATATAATATGGCATCGGGTTGGAAAATTGTGTTGTATACCATATGTGCCTACAAGACTTATGTACATGTGTATTTTAATATCAAGTGTCATATCGTATTACACAAATTAGAGTTCACCCATAAATATATAATAATAATATATGAACTTGTACTTCGTAGGTATGTGGAAATATCATATATCAATGTATGTACTAATCCTTTGTATTTACGTTTCATAGCGTACCACGCAGTACCATATCAAATCATATCGTATCGTATCATATAGCGTATCATGTGGTGGCTGTGTGTGTGTGTGAGTTGTGAAGCTTCATCATTCAACATTTAATGTTAGTATCGAATTCGGAGTATGCATCGCGATTCCGCCTTCCATATGTATAAATATCTGAGCCAGTACTCCTCCTGTCAACTTGAATCACCGTCATATAATGGAATGTGATGGGATGGGATGAGGAGCCTTTCATACAATACAAATATTATAATTGGCTTGTCGTTTCTCTTTATTCCACTTGCTTTCTTTCGCTCTTTGATTGCACTTACAATCCCAATCCTTTTCCCGCACTTATATCTTTAAGTACATAAGTACATCCATGTATTTATATTGTATGTATGTAAGTGTATTGTACTTGCACACAATTGTTTGATGTAGACGCATAAAACACATAAAAGTGAAAGCCGACGTGAAAGCCAAGAGGCGGACAGCGTGAACATGAAAGACAAGCATGAGAGCAGGAGAAAGTAGGAGAAAAAAAAATAGTTGAGCGTAACGAGTCGTATGTATGCATGGAGTATGTACGTTGTATACACATGTGTACTTATCTTGTACTTACTGATGTGCTCGTGTGTATCATTCACGAACATTCCATCTATATAGATACATTGAGATACCCAAAAGTTAGTTAGGACTTGCATCCTAACTATTGGTCTGGGAACTTGGGGGTTGAAAGTTAGGAATGGTATGTGTAACAAAAGCAAAAGCAGAGGACGAGTTGGATAATTATGAGGAAATGGCATGGTGTACATGGAAATACATGTCCATACATATGTACAATGTACATGCATGTGTACTGGTGCAAAGGTCTAGACAAAGGAGAAATGTTGCGAAAGAGGATTCAGATGTCTGCCTCTCTGTGTGTGTGTCTCTTCTGCACACTCATACTACATGGTGAACATTGAACATACATTGAGAGTGTATAGCGCATAGTAATCTCCAAGTGGGAACAAGTAGAGTGTGTGTGTGTGTGTGGGAAAAGCATGTTTTCACGAAGTTTCGTTCCTTCCCCAGCTTCCTGTCATAGTAATAACAATGTATGGATGGAAGACGGGTGCACGTAGAGTAATAGACATAGCCCAGCACACTGAGAACGGGCTAATATTTAAACGGGACGAGTCGACAAAATGTCTGTGTCTTTATGCACTTATGCGTGTATGTATGTATGAATGTGTGTGTGTGTGTGTGTAGTATATAGATATAAATATTTCAATGTGCATCTCTATCTTTTCGCTTGTCTAGCAAGCTGGATTGCTGGCTGGCTGGTTGGTTGGTTGGTTCGTTGTTTAGAGGGAAAGATGAGGACGAGTTAAATGGTAAAGTGAGTAAAGAGAAAGGGAAAGGGAAAAGGAGTGAAAGAGAGACATGGATGTAGAGAAAGAAAGGAGAACCAGAGGGAAAAGTTGAGAAGCAAGTTGACAGGAACGGAGTGAGTGAAGTGAAAAGTGCGACTGAGTGAGTGAATTCAAAGTTAAGTATTGTCGGCAGGAGTGGAAGAGAAAGGAAAGAGGAGGAGGAGGAAGAAGAAGTAGAAGCAGAAGAGCGAGAGGAGCGGGCCAGCAACAACGGCGGCGGCAGTGACTACTCTTTCTCTTGTACTTTCTCTTTCTCTTCCCCTTGCCTTGTCTAGATGATAGGGGGATGTGTAGCCAAAGAGGAACCAAAGACGAAGAAGAAAGAAGAAAACACTCACGATCACACTCGCACTCTTACTCTCACTCTTACTCCCTATTCCTCACAGGCGTGCATATACAGAAAGCGAGCGGTGTGTATAACTAGATATGACGATGGCTATATACGTGTATATGGATACGGTGATAGTTACGGATGCATTTGGATGCCGTCGGGATAGTCGGAAAGAGAAAGCTATTGATATACACACATGCATAGATATGGCTATATATTTATGTAGAGGTAGAGAAAGAGGAAGTTAGGCAAGTAAGTGAGCGAGCGAGCGAACGAACGGGGGGTTCTAGTTCCCCATGTAAATGAAATATGTTCTTGTCGAGAAAGAGAGGAATAGAGAAAGAAAGAGAGAAAGGGAGAGAGAGTGCGAGAGAGAAGAAAGAAGGAAGGTTGTCATGGAAACTGGAGATTCGAGAGTCTGCGGATTCCCCATCTCATAGAAAGATCGAACTCTTTGCGAGCTTTGGTGGAGCAACGACCGACGCAATGAGTGTTTGGACAAACTCTGAAGCCATTTTCTGTTTCTCCGTGGTCGGGTTTCGCCCCTCGTCGCCGTCTCCGCTGTCTCTTTCTCTCTGTGTATATCTCTCTTCTTCCAACTCTCTGTCTCCTCTTCTCTCTCCCTCTCTCTGTGTCTGTATCTGTCTCTGCCTCTGCCTCTAGCTCTGGTTCTGACTCTTTTCCAGCCTCAGAGTCGTGTTGCTGGTTGGTTGTGCTGCACCGTACCGTACCGTGTGTGTGTGTGTGTGTATTTTTTTCTGGTGGAGTTCTTCTCATACATTTCTTCTAGTGGTGGTGGTGGAAAAACCTGAACAACTTTATACTTAGTCTCTTTCTCGTCGTTATTATTATTCGTTTTGTCTTCATCTTTGTCTTCATCCACTGTTTAATACAACACAGTCCCCGTCGTTGTCGTCCTCGTCCTTTTTTGTCATTGTCATTGTCAAGTTGATCCTGTTTTACAGTTATATACATACATACAAATATACTGCGTGTTCATCTTGTTGGTGTCTCCTTGTATTTTTATATTACATAATATATATTATTTAATTTGTTGTTTCTCAATTGCGTGCTTTGTGGATGACTACTACTACTACTTACTATTGAGATTTTCGAGGAGAGGGAAGAAATAAAGGGGAAAGTGGAAAAGTGATCAAGAGTCTACTTATTGTTTTCCTCGTCGTGTTGTCACCGAACGTCGGTTTCGGCATTAAGTGAAGTGACATTCATAGTAAAGAGAAAAAAGGAGAGTCGGTGTTGTTGTTCTCCGTGAGTTTATGATATACATACCTGAGGTAATCATAGTTTGAACTACCGCCGACGCTTCACCCTGAAAAAAGGAAAGAAAACGTTGAGTGAAAGTTGGATAAGGCGCACATACATAAACAAAGCACCAGGGAAAGGAAAATAAAGTTTGTGAATAAAAAAAATTGGTTTTCTGTGAGGTTGGTGAAAAACCCCGCGTGTTCAAAATTCCTTCAACAATGGGAGGAGGACAGGTCCACGTCGCGACGGTGGAGTCCGAAGTCGAGGGATATAAACAAATGTCAGAGGCGGCAACCCTCCCCCTTGCCGAGGAGAAGAAAAAGGGCAAGTCCAAAGAGAAGAAGCCCAAGGAAAAGAAGCAAAAGAGTGTCACTGTGGTCGAGACAACGACGACGGCGGTGGGTAATCCGGGTGGTCCTGGTGCTGGAACCGCTCCAGAAGAGTTCCCCCTCCCCCCACCCGAAGACACTCTCCTCAATATCATCGTTCTCAATAGGTGATGAGCATGAACAGAAAAAACAAAGAGAGATGGAATGGTTTTGGTAGACTAGCTAGTTGCCTGGTAGAAAGTATATAGAAATAAGAGCTGGCTAGTTAAAAGTTAGCTACATTGGCCGGATAATGTAAAGAATATTGGGCAACTTTATTTTATTTTATTATTTACCAATGATCAGGCGATAGATAATACAATATACAGATAGAAACCAAGTGGAGAGGGTTTAAACTCATCCAATATCCTCCTATTCATCCTACAGTATGTATGTATGTATTTACATACATACATAGACTACAAAGTTATATATATACCCTGTTCACAAAATCACCTTCTCTGGACGCCGTTCTGTCTGTCCCGTCTATTTCCTGCTCTTTCTCTCGATCCTCTATTTATTATCCCTATCTTTCTCTTGTCCTTTGTTTTCGTCTTTGTCTCTGTCTCTGACACTGCGCCTTTACTTCATACTCAAGCTAATATTGTGTATATTATCGCATAAACACAAGTCTTTCCCTCTTATCTAATCACTTTGCTCGTAGTCATAATAATAACACTCACTCACTGTCCCTTTCTCTGTACAAATAATAATATTGATGATGATGGACCTGGCCCATGTAGTTTATCATCATCGGCTGTGCGGAGTAATCAAGAGTTATTTGTAGTGGGAAAAACCATGGGTTATCTACATCTTTTCCATGTTATCTAGCTACATTACTTGTATACATAAAAAGATTACATTTTGCATAGAACATAATATTGTCATGCTCTGTCTGTATAGGGCATGTATAGCTATACTATATATATACTTACACACACAGAGATGTGATGCAATGTGGAGTTGAAGTTATGGAGGTTCATTATACATTATATTGTGTGTCTCCAGTCATACGCATGAATATTTGAGTCCTTTCAGCACTTGTCTTCTAATATGTATATGCACTCTTCTTTTTCCATGTCTTCTATGCATTATAATAATACCGAATATCTGCGTAATATACGCTTGTTTGTGATCGAGGGGCAGAGGATGCAATCGGGTGAGAAATTCCAGATCTAGACAGTTTCAATTTGATAGTGACAGACTGTGTACGAGATTATCTTACGTATATATTGCTCCTCGTCCTTGCCTGGTTTTTATGGGGATTATGTGTGTGTGTGTGTGTGTGTGTATTCGGGAAATATGTATGACCGTGTATACGCACCACATTAGGCATAACGTATGCAAGCCGAAGCGTTTTGTTCCCTTTCCTCAAGCTTTAAATAAGAAAGTAGATTTGATTCTTCCTTTTCATCGAGGGTTAACTAAAGTGTATGCATGTGGGATGGGGTTTCTTTCCTCCAACTTTTTTACACGTCTTGCGTATATAGCTACAAGCTATAGCTCTACGTCAAGTCCAAGTCAATGCCAATGCGTTGAGTCGGATGCCAATGTCGATTTAATGTAATGCATTAAATAGAACTTTTTTTACTATGTAGTATATGGGAGGCATATGTAAGTTTAGTGCATCATATATACAGTTTTGTCTTGTATTCTGCGACATAGAATAGGAATGAAAGTAAAAGTATGTATACTGTATACGTACGAGATTCTTTATTATTGGAATTCTCCTTTGGTATTTTCGTCGGTGGCATTTTAGATTTGGATTTTTCCTCTTTCGATTTCAGCAGCCTTTCAAGTGAACTCAGCATAATACTGTATATATTATAGATAATATACATACATGTACGTATACATATACGACGTAGAGTGCACAGCACAGTGCCGTGCAGAAAATGGAAGAAAAAAACTATATAAAATTTTTACGAGAGGAAGGGGAAACCATAATTTTTATTAATGATGGTATAAACTACACTTTTTCTGCAACCTCTCTCGCATCGTCAGTGTCTCTGTGTGGTTGGCTGGTGTTTTGAGTTGCTCATGATATTTGTACTAATCTGATAAAAAGACGCACTTCTCCTTATTTTATTTATCCAAATTATACTATTTTTTCAACTTGTATTTGTAGTAATGATGGGGATTATGGGCACTTTGTTTTATGTGTCGAGTATTGTACTGTATTTGTTATTTACACGCAAAAAATAAAAATAGCCCGGCGAATTTTCTTATGTAATATTATGTATGTAATATGTAATAGTTTAGGATATATATACATACGTAATATTATTGCGTATTACTTTTACATAACATTGAGAGAAAAAAAGCAAGTTTCTTCCATTAAAAATGAAGAGGATGATGATGTTGTCGTCATCGTACATCGTACAGATACATTGTGTGTGTGTGAGTGGATAGAGAAGGAGAAATGTTTCTTTTGTTGTCTATTATTGGCGCTGTCTTTTAGGATCTGTGTATCTCATGTTCAATATTGAACTTGTATACTACACATGCTTACAATATATAATATATCATATATATTATATTTACAAACATACGACTGCAAAAACACAATACAAAAATAGACTAGGGACACAATACATCAAATATTATTATTATTATTTATGTGGAAGCTGACATGAGCCGTACACACACGCTCTCACTGTGACTTGGTTTGACTTGACTTGACTCGACTCGCTTGACTTACTGTAATTATATTTGTCATGTTTTATATGAAATGTTGTGTGTATGTTTTTAATGTGTTACCCATCCACCCATTTCACATTCAACTACAATACTTGGATACATACAAACATCATTATCGTCATTATGACTCCAACTCTTGATGTATTGTGCAATGCAATGTTAGTTACTCTTTCTCTCTCTCCGCCTGTATTTACGTATATGCGTGTGAATGTACTCAATGAAGTCGGCAGAAGAGAACAGTTTGAATGTTATGATCCGATGAAAAAATAATAATAATAATTCACATCATGCAAGGATTGATGGAAATTTGAAGGGAACCTAAAAAAGTACAGGAAGACTCTGTGTATACTGTATACATACATACTGATAAAGATATCCGAATGAGTGAGCGCATGGACTTGACGACATGGTGAGAGAGAGAAAAAAAGTTAAAGTTAACAAAAAGTACCTTTTCTCAATACAGATAATTTATCTATGGGACAGACATTATGTTGCATGATATAATATATTTTATTACACATATTCAGCGTGTATTTCTATACGTGTATAGATGAGAGAACGAGAAAACGATAGGAATTGACTTGGGGTGGGTACTTTTTTTTCTCTCTTTCTCTCTCTCTCTCTCTGTTTGCCTCTCTTGCCATATATTTTGCTCCTTCATAATGGTTATCCAGGCTAATATTTCTATTTGGTTAAAATGATGATGTAGACGACGAGAGTAGAGGGAAACGCAGAAGGCTCATTTCGTGCATACATGTCGTAATTTTATTTGATGTGAGGAATTGATACGATGACGATGACGATGGTGGTGGTTGCGGAGGATAGGATAAAGCTTTGAAAATTTCGGGGTGTGGAGAAAGGGCAAGTGGAGAGTTCAGTTGAGTTTGAGTAGAGCCGAGTTGAGTTGAGTTGAGTTGAGCTGAGTTTACTGGAACAGAACTGGAGTTGAAGTTGTATGTGTGTATGTATCTATAGTTGGAGCTGGAGAGAAGCAGAAAAGATGGAAACTTGTATAGGATGAGTTGGTGAGGTTATCGTCCATGCTCGTATTTCCCATTTCGTATTGTAACTATGGACATAGACATCGACATACACGCATTTCATGTATCGACTTGAGTCCTTCTAATATTTTACAGCATTGTGTAGTATACGGTAAAGTACGTATGAAGCATATATATATATGGTATGGTATACAAAAAGAGAGAACAGAGAACATTGAGCTACATTATACAAGAACGATTTCCACATTTACAACTCAGCACACATAGACACAGACATTTCTCTTCGTCCTCTCCTTTTTCCTTCGTCTATCTGTATTTTCAATTCAAAGCAGTGTGTATAGTGTATGTGTGTGTGTGTGTGGAGTATTCAAACTTGAATTCAAACTCTCTTTTATTCCTCTCCGTCTTCTGCTCTTTCTTCTTCTACTTCTTCTTCTCTCCCATTTCTCGATGTAACAGGGAAGAGAGAGAGAGAGAGAGAGTCCTTGGGTTCGGGATCTCCTCGGTTCACTCTCCATTCATTTCTGTCTATGTACGGGATGTAAACATTGTGTCAGCTCCAAGCGCTCTTTTCTTTCACTCTCACTCTCACTTCCATTCTCGGAACTATCCATTCCACACTACACTACACTAGACACGATATTGTATACAGATAAAATATTACATAATAATATTATTATTACAGATATTTAGCATGAGTAGAGGGGACTTGGAAAAAAACTTGCAGAGTTCAACTCGCTATTTATCCCGGTTTTTATGGCCTTACTAACTGCATTATGACTTTTTCCATATAAGTATGACTCGCACAATGTGTTCTCTCCGTTGCTCAACTCGCAGCTCTCGCCTTTTTTCCTTCTTTTCTTGGTGATCTTGGACTAAGCGTTTCTAGATATTGCACTATGCAATGCATGCATATACACATATACCTTTATGGAGAAAAAGTATGGACAATATGAAGGGGAAAAAATGTACCACGAGTATTTTTAGCTATGCATACAATATGTGTATCTATACGATATTATGTATAATGATAATGCTGATGATGGTGATGATGAGGGTGATTATATAATGCACAAGAAATGTGCATAAATGAAAGGATTTATGTTTATGTTTACTCCAAAAGCGGAATTAAACACGCTGCAGTCAAAGTCTGGTTACATTATGCACCAGATATATTTAATATTTATGAATGTGAACTAATATAAGGAAAACCCATTAGAGGAAAGGGAAAGGAGATTATTATTATAATAATGCCCATTATATAATCACAATCACCAGTAGAGCCGGCTTGAGTATATAGAGCAGGGTAGAATTATCATTACTATTACTATTAACATTATTATATATTATTTGCAGCTGGATTCTGTCTTTGGTCGTCTGTGTTGCGTTCTTCGTGAGCTAATTCTGTAGAATATGTATGTGTGTATAATAATATGCATGTAGTATAGTCCATACGGTGTATGGTGTGAGGTATAGGTAATAGCATAATATGGAATATGAGGAAAAGTTATTATTATGGATATTTAGGATGAATACGAAATAGGAATAGAAGAAGGAAAAAGGAGTTGTCGACAACGACATGGAAAGGAAAGAGCGAGAGAGAGAGAGAGAAAGGAAGAAGAGAGGCTTGATGCATAATGTGATAATAAATACGTATAGGTATATTAGTCAGGACGTAATTGAATATTGCCGAGGCAAGAACAGGAGTTGAAGCTGACACGGGAATGAGAACGAAAAGCATGAGGTGGTTGCGAAATGTGAGTCTAATAGTGGATGAAATACACACACACACACACACACACACACATGCATAATGATCTGAATATGAAGAGGGAAAGGAGAGGTTGGATAGATGGATGGATGGATGGAAAAATATATTTATATGTATGGGAAATCTAATTTCCCATAATAATTACCTGTTTAGATTATATATTATACAGCGAACTCGGATCTTTCTCGTTCGTTCACTTTCTCTCTATTTCTTTGGCGCGGCTCATTTCCTGATGGTGACAGAATTTCTCTTCACTCTCTCCACTACCGGCTTACACACATTGACATTCTGCGTGTGATGTATAGTGTAGATTGTACAGGGCGAACTTATGGTTTTTTACACTTGAAGTTTCACACATGGAAAAGGGATGTACATGTACAAGGAGACAAAAATATCCAGCACAGTACACTGCGTACACTGCTCCTTTCCAAAGATTATTATGGGCTATACGAAATATGAACTGCACAATATACTGGAGTTTAATTTTGGTAGAATGATAAATGCATTTATCCGCATTATATTATCGTTATCAACCGTAACATAATACGGAATAAATTATGTGAATAATTCATTTATAATTTCTAACTATTATTTTTTGTTTTTTTTTTCATGTACTTCCGTCACTCCTCCATCACAGGACATCTTTATTCATCATCACCTCGGCTCTATACTGCAAACTTGCTGTCATCGTCTGTCTGGCATTCCTTCTCTCAGAAGTCGTCACTATAAATGTCCCTCTTCATCTTTTTGAGGTAAGTTTATGTAATACCTACGTACAATGCCCATAGTTGTTAATGTTAATGTAGAGATTATATTATAGAGTGAGTAAAAGAAGCTGCTCATACATATTTTGATGATTACTATGTAGTTTTTCTAGAAGAAACTTTTTGAGACAGAGAAAAATGTCGAGGCATTAAACTAATTAAGTTTGGCCATAATATTATGGTCATGGAATGTGGTTTGGTTTGGTTTTAGTTATTTTGTACGTATACGAACATACAATATACAATATATACAAAACTAAGAGTAGGTCGTACGTACGACTATCTAAGTGGGATTTTACTGTTTTGATCTTTTGACTCAACTTTTTAACTTTTGTAAATGAATACGAGGGATAGTGCGAGTGTGAATTTACTTATGGAAATGAAATAACTTCGCGAATCTCTCATCTCTGCATTCTCAACTCACATCTTGGTATGTTTTTATTCTTGTGTGAGCTTTTCCAACGGGTGGAGTGCGAGCAAAATAATATACTGTATAATACGTATATTATTATGCAGTACGTAAAATTACGTGTGTATGTGGTATGTGCTCATGAACTAAACGGCTCTATTGCTGAACATGCATTGCGTATCGTACGTGAACAAGATGTGAAAGACGATGGAGTAAAAAGTAAAAACAAAATGATACACGAGCTTGATTAATAAGATTGCTGAAACATGGCTATGAACCAAGCAGTGAGTGAGTGATACAAGAAAGACAGAAAAAGAGAGAGAGAGAGAGAGCAAGACGAGCTGCTGTAAAAGTAAAACGAAAAAGAAGAAGACAAGATGAAGAAAAAGTGGAAGGAAAGAAGTTGAAGTTGAAGAAAACAGGAGAAGAAGAAACTGGGATATGTAACGTGGACGTGGAGATACAAAATAATACAAAAAAGATGTGTGTGCATGAAGGGAGAGAGAGGAAAACGGATGAGAGGATTTTTTGAGTTGAGTAAATGGAACATGTTGAAGAGAAAGAAAATGGAAGAAAATGAAGGAGGGAAGCAGAGCAAACCATGCAGGGCCCATGCATGCATACACATAGAAAGAAAAAATGGAATATCACAAAGATTTTTTTCTCCGACTTTTTCTTTCTCCCTGCATCTCTTTCACTGTCCTGTCTTTTCGAGATATCCAAGTTATCTGGGTGTACATTGTATATTGTATATATTTGTATGTTCGATGTACGATTGTGGCCATATGTACATATGAATGTGCAATAAATGTGTTATATATTATATATATATACAGGGCATATCATGTATTATATTATATGTATAAAATCACATGGGTACGTAACTTTTTCTTTCTTTTTTTTGCTCTTTTTTGAATACACAGGCTATATTCACGTTCTTGTATGGCGGCTCCATCCTCTTCTTTTTATATGTATTTATCTATCTACTCACCGATAGTTCCCAAAAGAAACGGCAACGACAAAAGGAGAAGAAGGAGAAGGAACTCAAGAACGATGAAGAGGCGGCTGCTGATGCCTCCAAGAGTGGAGGAGAACAACGGAAGGGAAGTTTCCTACAGGTAAAGACGCAGACGAGACCAGACTGTCTCAATTTCATCCTCCTTTTTTTCCTACCTCGTTTTCTCGTCTATCTAGTTTAGTCTAGTATTTTCCCCGTTTTCACCACTATGTATAATATGTGTATGGTGTATGTAACTACAGATACTTTTTATCTCTGGATGTAAAGTGTATGTAGCGTAGTGTATACGGCTGTGTACAAAAGTAAAAACAAAAGTAAAACGTTGGATAAACAATTGTGTAAATATCTTTCGTCAGGAGGATAAGAAATACGAATGTTTTTTGTTCGCTAGGTAATATGTATGCATATCTAGGTAGATATTATTATGTTGCCTTGTTACCTCAATATCCGCACCTTATCCATATATTCAACAGAAAGAGGGATAAAAGAGTGTATGTTCATACTCCGTATGTATTCTCTTCTTGTTGGAGTGATAGTTTAGACATTAGATGAAAGAAAAGAAGACAATTTAGAGAGAGAAAGTATGTATAAACATGTAATATGGATAGTCGACAGTCTACAGCCATTACCATTAACTATCAGTGTCAGCATAAATTTTGTAGAGGCATATAGGACAAGGAAACGGAGAGAAAGGGAGAGATAGAGAGAGGCACAAGAAAGTTCTGTCAATTTTGAATGGTGAGCAAAAGAGGGAAAGCAGAAAGGAAAATAAAAGATGGAAGAAGAAATACAGACATATCTGCTAAGGATACGAATCCCTCTTTTTCTCTCTTCCTTTAGTTCTAGTCGATTTCCTGCGCTTCCCAGAATATATACAGAAGGAAAAAAATATGTATAAAAAGGGGCTCCAGAGTCAATTTGACCAAATTGATTGTATGAAATAACTTTATAATGTAATACATATCGGAATGACTATAGAAATAATACATATATATTATAGAAATGAAAAATCTATAGATATGACAAATACTGTCTTATACATATACTTAGGAGGTTATGAGAGCATCAAAGAAAAAAGTGAAATTGGGATGCGTATAAGAACCAGGAATAAGAAAAAATTTGTATCAGGAAGGAAAGAAAGTTCAATTTCATTTGTTGAAATTAGTGTAATACCATAATACACCCCGGTTCCACTCTTTTCTCTGGGGAAAACTTTTTAATCTCCTTGTCTTTTTTTTGTTGGGATCATAATGAACGTAGAACCCGTATTGGTTCTTATTTTATAGACATATTGTAGTTGTATAGTGCACTCGATTTTTTGTTCATTAAGTATATTTACATTGTACATGCATGTCTCCGTATAGATATAATAGTAGGTGCAGAGATGTAAAAATGTACGAATTTTCCTTATTTCTGCTATTACTTTATTCATGTTGTATTTTCAAATTTAGACGTAGATACATGTAAGAAAAGAAAATATTGTATATATTATTTACTGAAACTATTTTTAGTCCTTGGTTTACTTATTTTGTTATTATGTCATTAGTTTTGTTGACCCGAGCCTTCTCTTCTCCAATTGATTTCTTTTATTAGGAAGGTCGGCACAAAGCAAAGTATGAATTAGCAGAGAGAGAAAGACTCTATCTTGCCGACGCGCTCTTGCCGAGCGAGGTTTGTACACACTTTTTCTATTTTCAGTTTATCAGTTATGCATGAACTTTTTTACAGAGTATTTTACATTTATGTACATGTAACCACAGCGTTTTAACTCAACTAACGCACATGAACTGAATACTTAATTTTTATTATTTTTAATGCTTTATAATGTTTTGTCTGAATGTAAAAAAATGTTTTTTTCATCGATCCTTCTTTTGCTTGTACTGTGTCATTTAGTAGTAGTAGCATGACGATTCGACTTGAATAGTTCTCTTGATTATTAACACGTATTTAATAACAACTGTGAAACTATACCAAACTATCTAAAACAAGTATCTTTTCCCTCTTTTATTTAACATCTAGGCTTGCAAAACTTTCATGTGCTTTAGTACATAAACCCTTCTTTTTCTTCTGTTTCTAACTTGAAAGTGTAATCCAATAAATTTTTATCATGTAACACTGTTAGCTAAATGTTATTGTTCGTTGGTTAGCGGTGGCGGTGGTGTCTTTTTTATGATACTTTTATTATTGTCTCAGAAATAGTTGCACATTGTATGTATGTACGTTTAGCGTAGAAAGTGAATAATATCCAGTATTATCCAGGGAAAATGTATAGAGAATAGATGAAATAACAATAATAATAAAGTTTACTCGATAATATACATAATAGATGTTATGTAGACCATGTTTGTAAGATCTACAGCTGCTATAATAATAACAATAATAATACTATGTAGCATCATAGCGAACGTATATAGATCAGTTTGAAATTCAAAGTTGTGTAATACGTACTTACTTTCTCTTTATTCTGTATATGGTATAGTATGTTATGTGTCTAATATTTAACGTCTTTGTATGTGTATAGTAAGTGAAGAAATCAATAAGTTTGAACATTTTGTGGGAAAAAAGCCTCCTTGTTGTTGTTATTTTTTTACGGTGCATGCGGCTGCGGCTTTACTTTGACTTTGACTTTGAGCATTGATAAAATGTTATCTGTGACAAGGAGAAGAACTTACGGTCGCTTGAAAGAATCCGAAAAGAGAGAGAGCGCGGACTGAGGCGGATGAACATTGAATTTTATTCGGGGTTTTTGTTCTCATACCTTCTTTTCTTTTTATTCTCCTCTTATTCTCGGTAAAACAGAGCATGTTAAAGGGAGTGAAGAGAGGGAGCGATGCAAAGGATGTAAATCTGAACGATGGATCAGGAGATGCGGGATCTGCGGCGGTTCAACCACCTCAAAGTCAGGAGAAAGTGGAGGCGAGTGGTGGTAATGGAAGTGGACATAAACCAAAAGTTAGTCAGACGGACACATCAATTTCATTTTTCCTGCGGATGGGCGCACTTGCTTTTGGTCTCGGATCAATGATCTACGTTGGCTTGGAACTTGGATCGTTTTTTGAAATTCCGATGGATTCTCCCTGTCAAAATATTCTCCGTGGAGTGAATCCTCTCCTTCAATTGATATTCACTTTCATGCAGATGTACTTTATCTTCATCAATGCACGGGTAAGCCATGTTTTCTATACTTTTTTTTAAATGTTTACTTGTTTCCCATCTCCACGTGGTTTTTTTCTTCCTCTTTGCTGTAAACAGCAAGTGATTTGTTTTTATTCATATAAATAAAAGTAATATATTACTTTTTCTTATCCCCCTAAAATAGTAATAAGAAAAATAAAAGGAAACACAAAAATAATAATATACATTCAAATCGTGTCTTTAAAAAACTTGAAAATGTAGGAAAGAAACGCCTGGATGGTACTAAAAATATTTCACTCTTTCTGCACAACTATAGGGATTCTATATTACTAAAATACGCACTATACACCTTTTATCTTATTTATATCTCTTTTCCAGCCTTCCTTTTCTTCAACTTTTGTAATCGTTCCAGATTATTTTGAATTGCTCCTTAGGGAATTGAAAATATATGAAGTGGAGTTTTGAAAAAAGATGTATCAAACAGGAGCTCATATGTATACACTATATATACTCACATCGTACAAAATACAGATAGTTTCTCCATATCAAAATTGGAAAGACAAATGGCAGTGCGTTTGCGTTTTACTCTCATATAAATATAGGAAAAACATATGTTGAATGTAGAACCAAAAGTGTATAATATTATATACATATTTGTATTTGTACATATTGACTCTATAAAACTGTAGTTAACGCTTTGGCCTTTTGAATGGCAACAAGTTGTTTTGTTAGCCCCAGTTTATACTGTATACACATTACATTACACTCTAGATTGTTTAGTTTTATCCAGTCCCATTATTTATCGTTCAAGTACTTGGTTTCTATGTGTACCTATAAACTACATGGTAAGTAAGGGAGAGCAAACACCAAAACACACTCTCACCACTTCCTGACATAACCTTTGTCGTCAAACTCCAGCGCTCCAACTTCTTTTTCTTTAATGTCACTGGAACAAGTTTGTTTTGGTTCGGAATGGGTTATGTGCGTATCATTGTAGAGAGAGAGAGAGAGAGAGAGAGAAAGAGAGTATAATAGAAAGCACATAAATTTATAAAGACACAACACACATACAATACACACAAACGCACATACACACACATCACACATGTTGTCACCATGATATGCATTTCCCTTCTGTTTCTTCTGCATCTTGCACGCCACAAGAAATGAAATGAAATGGAAGGAAAAATACCTAGACGAAAAGGAATAGACATTTTGTACACAAAAGTTAAGTCAAGAAGAATGAAGGAAGGCAGAACGTAAGAAAGACAGAAAGATGGAGAAAAAAAAAGTCATCATGTAAATCTTGACTTTGTACGCTCACTTTTGTTTGTGCGTACTCACTTGCACTTGGTACTTGGTGCTGGGCATGAATGACGTGCCCTTAAGATGATGATACTTTCGAGGGGAAAGGAAAACAGCACAAGCAAACAACAACAACATACACACGCATCGTTTGTTTTCAAATGTAAGGATGTATCTTTTGCATTGTAAGTATGTATAATGTACATGTATAATATGTACAATACGAAAGACGATACATCTACAATCTACATAGTTAGTTTAATAGCTGGTTTTTCTGTCTGTTGTTGTTTGTTGATGGTTAACTTTGCTCCTGGAAAAGAATAGAGGCAAAAGAAAGACTTTTTAGCATGTTATAAGTCGACGTTGGAACAATTTAGTTAGTTGGGCATTGTGGTGTGAGTTGGTTTTGACTTGAAAAAGCCCAGAAAAGTTTTTCTCTCTAGAACAAAAGTTGAGCTTTTCTAGAATCTTGAATGTATATTATTATGTGAATTTTCATGTATCCATAATGCAATACATGTAAAACTTCCTACATATATAGATGAATAACCGTATACATACGTATGTATTTAATGTGATTTAACGAGTTAACTCAAGACTTTTGTCCATTTTGTGTAAGCGTGTATGTAGAGCGGAAGAGATCTTGATGTTAGTTGTTTGTTGTTTCTTCCCCATCATTCTATTTTCTGTATTATGTATAATATGTATTATGTATTTTGTTCTTTCTTATAGTTGCGAATTCACAAGTTCAAAATCATTGCAAGATTCGGGCTGATGCACGTCGTAGCGACAAATCTCTGCGTTTGGATCAGGATTCTGGTACGAGAATGTCTTAAGGAAATCACCAAATACAATCTCAAAGATGGAGGAATGTCGACAGATTACCAGATAATAGGTTGGTTCCTTTTACTCCTTGTCTCTTTATCTTTTCAAGTTGAGTGTTCTTTTCTACATATTGCATCGTGTGTATGTACTTCCGACATCCACGAAATATTATTAAGAAGGATGAAAAAATGGAGAGTACTTGACATGCACATGCTGTATTTGTATTCTAATATGGATTATCTTTTGGATGTACATGTATCTAAATTCTATATTATTATTATGCAGTTATATCTATACACCGACTTTTGTCTTTGTATCTTCGTGTGTGTGTGTGTGTGTTTGCGGATTGACGACGTCAGGATTTATTTTATGCCTTTCTATATAATATCCACCGTTGTTTATTTTTTATCTCCTCCTTGTTTGTACTTGTACTTGATTTGTACTTTGTTAACCCAAACACATGCACCACGACGAAAAGACGAACCACAAAGAGAGTACGCTAATCCAAAGAGAGCTTTGAAGAGAAGGGAAGTTTTCCCATAATATAATAAAAGAAAACATTTCGTGACAACAGATTTTGTTTTTTGCCCCCTTTCAATAATCTATTATACAGAGGGAAATCGGATTCTGTACAATCGCCTAGCCTGGATTCACAACTCAACTTCAACAACAACAACTCCAGAACCTGATACGAATGTTGGTGGCTATGGAGGCAACAGTAACAACTACTTCCCTGGTGGACAGCCACTAATTCCATGTGAGGAGAATAATCAATAATAAAATAATATCGATTTTGCTTTGTTTTTTTATGTTTTGCATAATAATGGTCAAAAGTATATAATACAATACAATACATGTACAATAAAAAAACATGTTTTTTCCTATTCAGCTCCAACAGCATCGTCACACAACCTTTCTGGTCAAGTCCTTCGAAATGCAACTTGCAATACCAGCTCATATATGGGCAGTATTGTTGATGATGCGGCTCCATACCTTTTCCCTGTTGTAATTGAGTACAGTTTAATTGCTGCGGCCGTAGTCTTTATCATCTGGAGAAATATTCAAAAGCACCCCAAGAGTCATCCGTAAGTAAAAGCGATGATTTTTGAAGAAAATAATAATGGATCTGTAGAGAAAAATAATTAGTTTCACAAGAAAAATAATTGTTCTTTATTATCCTTTTTGTTACATTTAGAACTGCCGAGGAAGGTGAGGAGAGTCAGCAAGAATGTTGGGAAATTGGAACTGAAACATACAGTCGATACACGGGTGGAGGTAAAATGAACAATAAGTTTTGTTTTGCTACAAATTGTGTGTGTGTGTGTATGTGTGTGTTATGCGTATGTGTGCGCGTGTGTGTATCACATCACAACCAACTTTTCCTGACTGAAATCAAAACGTGTGTGGTTTTGTAAAGCCAAACGAGAGAGAAGAACTAATTACAAACTTTTTGTTCTTTGAAAATTCTTCGTGAAGGACCTGAAGGAAGTCTCGCAGCTGTTGGACCAGTTGACTGTGTGGGTGCAAGTAAAGGACTCTTTTGTGGACTCTTACTTCTTGTGGCCGCCCTCATATGTCTGATCCTCTTCTTTGTCCTCGTTACACGGGAACAATTGAGACTGTTGGTGAGTTAAATAGTCGTTTCGATTTCGATCCCTTTTGAGATTTTTAGTGGTGCGGGAGAGCTTCAAGCTAACAAGTTAAAAGCTCACTCTCATCCTCTTTTTCAAAATGTCCAACGTTGGAGCTTTTCTACACTTTTTTAATTCTCTCTCACCCTCCATGTCTTTCTCTCTCTCCCTCTCTCTAGGCGATTTATTTGTGCGACTGCTCTCATGCTGGACTTCTTCTCGTCTCATTTTTGGCAACTCTCATTGGATTTATACGGTTCGTTTATACATATTATTATATAGACGCATTCGATATAGACAGTATACCTATACACTATACACACTGTAGTAAAAAAAATACTTTCACCACAATACATCTGGTCTAAACTTTCTCTTTTTTTCCTTTCCCCATTCATAAATTTTATGGAAAGGGAGGTGGAAGAAGAGACCAGAGTAATTTATTAGGTCGTATATATTACACTATCGTCTGGATGATCTTTGATATGGATCGTTTGAATTATTGGAGTACCAAGCGGATATATACTGAATTACATTATGTTGCACACATATAATATAAACTATAGATGTGTACAGTGTAAAGTCGTATAGAATAGTTTAACATGTAGTTTATATAATATACATATGATTACAGTTGTAAAACTTTTTGCTCCTTTATGGTCAAAGTGTTCACTTTTGTGGGGTTTTAAAATTACTTTCCCTTGTTTTGTTTCGTGCAGAGTGAGACGGTTGAGATTTCACGGAGATCATGGCAGTCCAATACGCGATATTTTGCTACGCGTGTCAATCTTGGGGGTGTTCGCTTATGCTCTATTCAGGTAAGGATCCGTCGTATACAAATCGACCCTCAATTTATTGAACCTAATATGTATATGCATACAAAATACATAATATTAATCTTGAAAGTTGTTGACACTGACAAATTTGTTTACTTTTTTAGTTTGATTTCGGGCACTATTCTCGGCCTCTCATTGGACATTCCCTCTCTTCTGGTTAGTAGGATACTAAAACAAGTTTATAGTATTATAGTATATGTATATGTAATTGATTAAAATTTGAATGAATCCTTCGGGGTATCAGTGGTATAATGTTGAACTTGAATTTTCAATTTAATACATGTTCTTGGCCAAGGAGTATTAATTTAACTTTTTCCTTTGTCTCTTTCCTTGCAATTTACAGGTTGCAGGCACAGCGGTTCTTGTTCTTCTCCAAGTAAGTACAAGAATAATCACCAAAGTTTTGTTCGGCTGTGTATAATATATATACAGTATTCAGTATAATATGTATGTACATTGTACATAGTACATTATTTATTTGTGACGGTGTTGGACTTGTGTGTACAAAAGCGTCAAGAAGTTTCCTCATTTTATTATGTTATAACCTCAAAAGACAAAAGATCTTAGACTGTGAGTGTATATGCATATATGTATGTGTGTATGGGTGCGTGTTAACCTGAACCGCAGTTGTTAACTCTGACTTGTGAATTCAAGTATAGTATGTATATTGTTGTATCCCTCATGATCAGTATTAACTTTTGTAATGATATTCACGAATACATTATGGAAGAATGCAGTGGTTCAGCAACTCAGCCCTCTGTCTTGTCTTTGAGTATAAAAGGAAGAGTTTACTCATATACATATAAGTATACACTCGCAAGAAGAGTCAGAGAGTGGATAGATAATCAGTGTTTCCTCGACCTCGATCCCTATTATCTGTTGAATAATTAATAGGATGTTCCTCGTAAAGTAAAAGTTGTGTGGTCTCTTGCCTCTCTTCCTCTTTAGGTCATTGTGCAAATGCTATTCATTTCGGATGTTGGGCGACGACGAATTCACCTCCCTGAACACTCACGAACGAAACCCGGGAGACAAATTGTGACCCTGCTTCTCATCACCAACCTGACAATGTGGGTTATTGTCACTCTGGAAATTCGAAAAGTTGACTCAGATCCAGTTCAACGGGACTTCTATGGATTCATTCCATGGGTACAGCACTTTTCATATATAATTAAACTATACGTTGTACTTTTCTTGTCTTGTGTTTTTATTTTACTATTCAGCCAAATATAATCAAGTCATAACTTTTTGTAACTTTTTTCTACAGATTTTGGTCCAAAGATTTGCTCTACCTCTCTACATCTTTCACCGGTTCTTCTCGGCCGTGACTCTCGCCGAGATATGGAAGAATTCTTACACCCTGAAATACATCCCGGTGCCAACTGGACCCTAAACAATTCACTGGAAACAAAAGGCAGTGCACACTTCGTTATACATATTACGTCGACTAAATGTGGAGGAGAAAGTGGCGGAGATACGAGATACAAGGGAAGGATGTATGAAACCGACGTTAAGGTAACACACCTGTGGTGCAAATGAGAGGAAAACATAGCGTGATGTTATATACATAGAGGGGAGTTTCTTTTTGACGGGGTAG
The DNA here is from genome assembly GCA_034698285.1 of Sminthurinus bimaculatus. Lineage (NCBI taxonomy): Eukaryota > Metazoa > Arthropoda > Collembola > Symphypleona > Katiannidae > Sminthurinus > Sminthurinus bimaculatus. Next base: position 24,738 of record JAQIVE010000057.1, read on the forward strand.
GAACGAAGTGCAAATGCAAATGAACAGAAAAAACACAGCTGCATAAAAGGGAAAACAAAATCGTCGTTTTTTGACACTCAGATATTAATCTATAATCTACCATTTCATTTCTACTATAATATAATATAATATAGAAGTAGTAAATAATATTATGTTATTATTGGCTTAGGTATCGTATTATTACTATATAAACTATTTCATAATCTGAATGGTGATGACTTGTAACTTAAACGATGACTTGATTTCACTCACTCACGACTCACGATGCTCACGTAGATCAGGTGAAAGTAGGAATGAATACATGGGCGAATGGATGGATGGATGGGTGGATGAATGATTGAATGAACGAACGAATGAACGAAACAAATTGAAATTGATAAGCAGGAAGAAGATGGACGTAAAAAGAAACAATATTTGCTTATATATAACGTAGAGAGCTTTATCACTGTTGACTCGTATTTATATTATGATGATGATGACTATAGATTTATTATGCATAGTGTTAGTGTTATGATTATGATAGTCGTCTAAAACCATGCAAGTACTAATCTTCTATAATCTACATAATATGTTATATTCATATAGGAAATTTTTATAGCATGTATGTAGAAGGAATAAAACTTACACTGATCACTGACGACTTAAAATGACTAAAATGACACACACACACATGAGTACATACTTTCACACATTTGTAGTAGATTGTGTTAGCTACCTAAATATGAAATATATATTATTATATTGTATAAACCTGTAGGTACGCACACATACCTTTTTGCATTGACTTGATAAAGAAATCATTACATTTTACACAAATTTTTGCACCTATTTGCAATTTAAATACATACACGAGATGAACAAAGAGAGGCAGCACTCTTTTTTATACAGGATAAAAAAACAAGCTATAACAATAATTAATTTTTAATTAACAATATGAAATGACTAATCTCAAGAAATCTCAATCATCTTTGCAGTTGAATGATTATCGCAACTCACTGCCTACTCTCATATAATAAATTTTCTTTTCATGGTATTTTTTTACAAAAGATTCGTATATTTCTTATTCTTGTAGAGAAGAATGATAATTATTACTATTATTATTAATTCTTACGTACTGACGTAATAGACGTACTGTTTAAAAAACTATAAGATGACGAAGTATTATTAAATTGGCATCAATGGTCAATGATTTGTACTATCGAGAGAGAAAAAAGCGTCACATTTAGGAAAACGCCAAAATGGCAAAATATAAATTTTTAAAAATACGACAACAAAGAAAAACAATCAACATTTTTGTAGTTCTTAATATTCAATGATTTAGAGGAAAAAAACTTTCAACATGGCCAACCAACTAGATACATATAATATTATTACAACTATCTAAAAAACATAAATAAAATGAAAAAGTATTGAAGTACTGAAAAGGGAAAGGATTTTTTAGTTATATCAATAATAAAAGTAAAAAATGTTTTCATTTTTCCTACACAAACAACATGACTTTTCTTATCAAAAGAATATAAAAGTAAAATGTATGTATGTATTATATACACATACAAGTAAAAAATGAATGGATGACCAAGAACGTTAAAACTGCTACTGACCATCCGTTTTACACGGAACCATATTATATTATTAATATTTAAAACAATGTATAACAATACCTATAAAAACAACAAACACTTTCTAAGATTATTATCTATGTCGTATGTTATATGATAGCATTTGTGCGAGATTTCTATTTTTCATTTAAAAATGTTTTCACTCCTTGTTGTTGTTGTTTTTCATGTCTTTCGTGAGTTCGTTCCCTTAAGTTGTTGTTTTCTACTTGGTTCCTAGAATACATTAATAATATTAATAATTGTAGGGATAGGATAGAGATAGCCTAGGGGAAAAAATCTGTTCATATTTGTACATACATAATATTATACATGATATAAAGCGGAAGATGGACGTTTAAGACGTATGTGTCGCTCATTATGGATTCCTTTCTCAACAGAAAGAATGTTTGTGCACCAAGTCGTTCTTTAGATATTAGACCTTTAGAATAGATAGATGTGTGCATCTGTAATATCTATATTGATATGTATATGTAATAATATTATATTCGTATGGATAATATGGCATGCGTATACAACAAAAAGACTTTCGCTTTTGTCTCACAGAGTCTCACTTACGCTCAGTGAAGTTGAGACTTATTTTTTCGTCCTTTCTTTTTTCTCGTCCACGTCGTCTATATACTTCTCACGAATCTTCTATGTGTTCTTCTTTGTCTTTCTTTTAAATCGTTAAAAAAAAACTTTTTCTCCTCCAAGTTTTCTTTCCTGTTGAAAGTCACGAGGGAGTCGGTATGGTACTACTATATAGTTTTTACTCAACTTTGGTATGTACATAAAATTGATACATACATACAGCTATATTATAGGATTACTTATATAACATACATACAAAGAAATCTATATGAAATACATGTTTATATTACGAGAAGGGAGGGAAAAGTAGTTTTTAGGAAGGATTTTCTATAAAAAGTTGCAATATTGTTATAGAAAGAAGGAAGAGATAGGTAAGTATTACATACATACATAGATAGGTATTGAATATAGACGTAAAACGTGAAACTTTTAGAATGTTTTTCTTATAATGTAATATATTATGACGCGGCTTCACCATGGTTGTGATACAAAAAAAAACACAGACATACATTAGTACACATTGGTTATCCTCTTTTTTCTATTCCTATACATGTACCACTGAGCTATCTTCGGCCCCTTTCTCTTTCTCTGGATACTATCCATTACTACTTTCTCTCACTCAGGACAATGTAAAACTTACTTCAAGTCTACTCTCAACTCAACTACACTTTGACTAGAACTCGGAGAAAGAGAACTAGAATCGTTCTTTATCCCGACAAAATTTGCGATACATAAAAAACAACTACACACTGCACTGCATTTCTATTTGTGTATTTGTATGTATTCGTTTCGTACTTGTGTTTGTATATTTGATATGGGGCATTTCATGCCCAAGAAGGATAAACGGTAGACCATGAAGAGTAAAAAAAACGAGGAAAGAGAAAACCTAATTGAGGGAAACTGATAGAAAATGCCTAAAATGCGCTACTAGGAAAATACGTGTTCTCCAATCTCCAGTCCTATATGAACTTTAACATACATAAGTACATAGATAAACATACATACACATGATATCTACTTGCTCACTGCCATTGTATAGAGTTTACAGCACACACAATTTACAAATTTCCTTCGTAAGTATAATATGTACATGCATTTTACATACAATACAATACAATCCAAAACAATACAAATGTAGAGTGTAGCACACAAGGAAGCAGACAAACAAACATGACGTAAAAACAACGCTTGAATCCAAGTATAAATAAGTAAGTTAAGGTGAAAGAGAAAGGAGAAAGCTATAGTGTCAATCTCTGTCAATTTCCGTGTGACGCGAGAGTCAATCTTTTTTACAAAAGCAAATCCTAAAAATTTTGAAGGGAAACAGTATTGAAGCTAGATCTCTGGTCCAATTTTATCAAGGTTAATTTTAGTGTTTAATGCAACGTATCTTGTAATATTACCTATAGGCTTCTACTTATATTTATATTTATTTAAAAATTGAGAGCATGTAACAAGTAAAAAAAAGATAATCAGTGCAAGACTCTAAATATGTATGTATAGGTTTGTTTTAAAGCTTTTGTTTCTCTTTCAAATTGTGACAATGTGTATTGAAATATTTTACCCGTTTTAAGTGTACATAAATATGTAGGTATAATAACTACGCATCATATGTTTACAAAATAATATTATATATTTATTATTCTGTAGGATTTTTTTAGTTACCCAAAAAAAGTAATAGCGATAAAAGGCAAAATATATTTCTAGTCTCTCGAAAGATCGTAGGGTACACTCACGATATTCATAATATTCATACTATTTATACAATATTTACAGTGTAATATAATATATACCATAAACCATACATAAAATAGTGTAAATTACATAGATTTAGTGCATAATATGATTATACAATGCCGTTCATTCTAACAGCTTTGGAAGACGATAACAGTGAGTTGCTTGCAATGAGCATAAAATGTATTATGAGTGTGAATAACAAAAAAAGCCCCGAGTATATCCACAATAATATGTACCATATATAAGATAAAATGTAATTATAATATTGTACTTCAAAAGTAATATGATACAACAGTTGTGTATTGTGTACACTGCAGGATAATTGTCATAATAATATGCCACTATTGCATAATGATAATAAGAAAAGATTGTAGAAAAGGGTTAGGCAGGAAGAATAGAAGCAAAAGAAAGAAACAAAGTGAAAGTGAAAAGAAAGGAAAGAAAGAAATGTTCTTTAGCTGGCTCCGTATATATGCAAAATTGAGAGGATTTGTAAGATAATTTCCTAAAAAACAAGCAAGCAAGCATTTACGTAAAACTGTACTATAACAATATATAATATTATACCTATACACACTAAAAAATAACTAATGATGAATATGTTGTACATTCAAAGCATACTGGGACAAATGTTCATATACATGCATAAAAATACAATATACATACATACAATACTAATAATACCCTAAGGTATTTTATAGGTGTGAGTTGTACAAAATATCATAATATTATTATGTGAAGAAAAGGTTATGCTTGGTGTTAAAATGTAATAATATATTATATTATTGTATATATACAGGAAAACAGTTATTGTGTACCTATTATTACTACAATTTTAAATATTATAAAGGCATATTAATTATAATTAATTTCAAGGAACGTTTATTCGACTGTCAAGTCAAACACCATGAATGATATATTATAAACAAAAAAGGTCTAAAGGTTGCACATATTATACGATTATATTATATTATATTAGATATTTATTAGATATTTGCATAAATTTACGTATTTGTGTATTTACACATTATTATTATTTACATACAAATTAATATGTAGTCTCATGTCATATGAGCGTCTCATCTCACCTCTCACACATGAAAAAATCAAGGTAACATTTTTTGTTGTTTGTTTTTTGTTTATTGTATGTATTAACCCTTAAAGATAGAATGCGATAATTTGTTATATTTTTTGTGAGTGTATTTATGATAAGGCGCAATAGCCAAATTGTTTTTATTGTTATTCTTATACTCTTGTCTTGTATAACATTATAATATATTTATAATAAAAAAATGCTGAATGCACGATATGCGTATAATATATTATGGTGGTAAAAGAAGGATGATGTATTATTATTATGAAACTTGTTTGAAAAACGGAAGTAGCTGCATATACAGACAAATTAATATTAATTATGATAATAAACAATAAAGCTTTTCAAGTTACGATGATGATAATGTTGATGATAATATACATACATACTACATACATGAAGCAAGAAAGTAAATTTACACTGTGAATAATAATTTGATTGAATCGATCGATACTTCACGACAACGAAATGGTTAGTTTTTACAATAATCAAGAAATATTTTTACGTTTACTTTTCGACTTTGAACGCTTTTCATGGTAGCAAATAAAAAAATAAATGAATGATAAAAATAATAACCAAGAGAGAACGTACAAATAAGGCGAGAAAGAAGAAAATCATAAAAATATTAAAAACTTGTTGTTGTTTCAATGTTCATATAATAATATATAAAATATTTATAAATGATAAATAATAATTGTGTATGATGAACGTAAAAAAAGTATGTAATTTACACTCATATTATATTTCACCACCGACGAACAAACAAAAAGGAAGGGAAAAAATATGTAATCTGCTCCAAAATATTAAGCTTCTGATTTATGTATCTATCTATACACATGTGGGAACTAAAATGAAAGAAAAAACTCTGGTACAATCTCTAAAACACACATCCATATTATATTATGAGAATCTACAATTTACAATAATAATTTGTGAAATAATACTAACAATAATAATATTATACTACATACATACATACAAACTACTGGTGTGACAAACATGCATTTCATATATTATTAAAACAAAAATGTCTGTAGAAATAATATTTAACATTATTATTATTAGACCTTAGATTTTCACATCTCTATATAATGAATAATAAATAAAAACATAACCATACAATAAACTAAAAAAAACATGAGGTATGAACCTTTTTGTTGTACAATTTATTTATTTCTGGCATATATCACCTAATACCTATGCTCTGCTTTTAAGCTTTCTCCATGGTGAAAGTAAAGACAATTGAAAGCATGGTTTAAAACCTTATGCTATGGTTTATGGTTTAAGTATGCTGGCAGTTTTTTGAGCCACTTTGGTATGCATTTCAAAAAAAAGGAACCTATAACAAGTGCAAAACAATAGGAGTTTTTTTTCATTCATTGTACTTTATTCATTCTTCCCGTTTTATCCACATTTATATTTTATTGTTCAAACTCGGTAAACTAAACTATGTCATTAACTTCTTCTTACTACATAGTTTACTGCGTATACATGTTCATAATCAACATCATTTACATTCACACATGTATAATAATATGTAACTTATTAACAACAATTCATACATCATGCTTGCAGTCAGACTTTTTTTATCCATAAACATACAAGTTAAATTATGTTAGAATATGATAAGAAATAAACTAATCTCCAGATACAAATACATTTCTCAATTTCATCCATACAATAATAATCGCAGAGTTAAAAATTTCAGCACATTTTTTAGCTATGTTAATACATTACCGGTTGCAATAAAAATGCAGGGACATCATATACATATATATAGTTTAATATTGGTTAGGGACATTAAATTACTCGGCATAATATTTACTATAATTTATAAATGTATAAAAAACCTGCATAAGAGCTACTAAATACTGATGCCCTATAAAATATCTAGAGCAAGAAACAACCACTAAACAAAATTAAGCTCTCACTCACACACTCCTGGGCTGTATTTTGTGATGGGTGGATGGCGAAATTGGGGTAGATACCAAAGAAGATTGATCTGGAGTTGGTGATTTTGTATGATTATCACTGCTGCTCTTAATTTCATTATTATTATTATCAATACTACTACTATTATTATTATTACTGTTGTCATCAGTAGCGGATGAACTATTGATAGTAGAAACACTGGAATCATTCTCTCCATCTGCTTCCTTACTCGAGCTAGAAGTGGGGAAGGGAGTGAACTTCTGAATCACAAATTGCGAGGAGGCGGAAGAGGACGAAGAAGAAGGAGCAGGAGGTTGGGAAAGAGACGGAGACTGAGAAGAAGAATCCTGAGCTGAATCTGCTTTAGAATTTGTTGGCATAGGTTTCCATTCGCTGATACTTGGCAGTAGATTAAATGGATAGTTATTGACGAGGGAGAGCGGGGACTCTACAGTGTCATCATCCTTTCGTTTCGACATTTGCTGGCTGTTCGTGCCTCCTCCTCCTCCGCTGCTTCTCCCACTACTACTACTCGATTCCAGCGGAAGAAACGTCGAGGGTGAAAGCTGAGGCGAAGGAATCATTTTCAATGGAGAACTCGAATCCTCATTTTTGTTGTTGTAACTATGGTAAAAGTCCTTTGAGTTGGAATGTGGGTCATTGCTGTTGCCATAGTTGCCCATATTTTTATTCGGTATTGAGGAATATTGGTAGCTGTATGGTTGGTAGTCTTGTTGTTGAGACGAAGAGTTTGGTGTTGGATTCGAATTCGAATTTAAATGTGAACCTCGGTTTGTTCGTCCACTTTCAAAGGATGAGCTGATGGCCTCGTCCCGGGGGTGAAATGGACTGTTTTTCAGCAAGTGCTGCAGCATTTTTTCAATCTCTCGAGCGGATTTTATGGAAGAGAATGGAAATCCTTTTGAATCATGCTCATTGTGTTGTTGTTGGTGATGATGAGGATGCTGCGGTTGCTGTCGATGACTGTATTGATTTTGATGTTGGTTTGAATTTTGGTTTTGTTGTTGTTGATTTTTAGACCAAGGCCCCATTCGCTTACTTCCTCCTCGTTGATTCCGTCCTCCTCTGAATAAACTGCCGTTGTTTGCATGTTGTTGCCGATTATTCATATTCATATTGCTTCCGCCGCCTCCCTGATGATTCTGATTATGATGACGATTTTGATTTTGACCGACTGCGCCAAAGGTAAAGAGCCGTCTAATTGCACTCAGAAATCCGCCGGATCCGGATTGTTGTGGTGGCTTCTCGTGCTTCTCTTGAAACTGATTATTGCCATTGTTGTTTACATTTGAATTTGAATTTGCATTTGCATTACTCTTTGAATTAGAATTCGAGTTGCTCGGCTGTCCTGGTTCATTATTATTCAAGTGGTTGCTCTGACTATTTTGATTTTGATTCTGATTCGGGTTCGGATTCGGATTCAAACTCTGATTCTCTCCTCTCCTCGCCTTATTATTAGTATTACCGTTCCTGTTTTTGTTCTGTCGCTGTCGATTTGGATTCAAGTTCAGAGTGGGGAAAGTGAACGGACCAAACTGGATTTTAGATCCTCCTTCTCTCAGAGCTTGGAGGGCTGGAGCTGGAGCGGGACCAAAATACGAAGTTGGTTCGTCCTTCCGCTGAAAGGGATGTGAGGGAATGGGTAATGGACTCGGATTCGGACTCGTTTTCCCTTTCCTCACTCCATCTCCCTCTACTCCCTCCTCTACCCCGCTCCTCTTCTTACTCAGTTTTGACTTTTTCTTCTTCTCTCCGCCGCCAACTTTTTCTCCATCATCATCATCACCATCGCCTTGGCTTTCTTCGTCTGCCTCTGGATTTTGTTGGTTTGGGTCGAGCCAGGACTCTTCCAGCATCTCAAAGAGACGCTCTTTCAGCAGACTTTTTAGGTAGTTTGAAAATATGGGAGAAGGCGAGGAGGAAGAAAGAAGGCCTCCCTCGTCCTCTTTTTTCCTTCCACTTACAGATGAGGCTGAATTTGGAGAAGAAGCAGAAAAGGAATCCTCGGAATACGAGAAGGAATGCTCAGCAGGAGCGACGACTTTTAGTTTGTTGACTGTGTTCAGTGGTGCGGAGGTAGAAGGAGAAGTTGAGGCAAAAGGTTTTATCCCTTTATCGTTCCGACTCTCCTTCCCGTTTCTATTTCCATTTCCAGAAGAAGACGAAGAAGACGACGCTGGAGTTTTACTACCATTACTTTTATTGCCTCCTTGTTCTCGTTCCCTTTCGCGTCCTGCTCCTGGTCCCGTTGTCGCTGTCGTTTTGACAGGCTTGAGCTCACTATAGCTTGCGTCGGGATTCCAATCGCTACTCGTCGAGTGATGCACTCCATAAGGTGTCGGAGCTGGAGCTAAAGATGAGTGAGCTGAGTGAGTTGCTGGGGAAGGAGATGGAGACGGAGACGGCGGATGAAGATGTGAGGACACATGCACTCCCATTTTCTTTGGCGGATGTGTGATGAGATATTCCAGAGCGGAGAGCTTGATTGCAAGTTTCTCGGCGAGCAAGTCCATCGCGGGCTCCACCGAGGCCTTGAGTCCCATCTCCTTGGTCAACTTGCTCCCCTTCATCTTTAATTTGGAGTTTAGGTCAAAGTGACCAATTGGACCGATTTTCGAGCCCAGTAGAACGTTTAACAGGGACTTTTGATCCGTGGGGTATTTGCTGTAGCTATTAGACTTTTTCGAGCCGGACGAGATGGGATTGCTATTGCTGTTTTTGCCGTTTTGCCTGTTGGATTTTTGCTTGTTTTTGTGTCTTTTGACGGTGATGGTCGGCGGAGGAGGCGGCGGGGGTGGGACGAAGGCCGAGAGAGTGGAGGAACCTCCTGAATTTGAATCTCCTCCATTTGAGTTGCCATTATATGAGGGGGAAGTAGAAGGTGAGTATCGCATTGGGATGAGGACTCCATACGGAGTATAAATGGCCGAGGGAGGCTTCTTGGCTTTTTCTTGGAGCGCTTCCAATTTCGCCTGATATTCTTTATTCGCAAGAGCTTTCAACATCTGGATCCGCGGATGAACCTGCAAATATTGCACGTGTATAAAGAAAAAGAAAAAATGGAGAAAAAATTATTACTTTGATGATGATTATTATTTCGTATATTGTCCGGAAATTGGACCACGTTCAATATCAATATCATTATCATTTATTTTTATTTTCTTTTATGTACGAGTATGGACAATAATATACACAAAATGTACTTTATGTATGTATGTTTACTATACCGGAACAACTCTCATTCCAGGCCCAAGGAGCTTCTCCGGTCCGTGAAAATGCTCACTGGCACTCGCAAACGGAGTGTCTTTTGTGTGTCCTCCAGTCAGGGGAAGAGGCAGAACTGTGGCGATTCCTCCGAGTCCAAGTCCAGGTATTGGCGGCATACGAGAACTCTGCTGCTCCTTCTTTGCGGGTGGAATCAAGTTGGGGAACATGATCACGTATGGAGTCTCGCTGTATGGACTTGTCACTTCTACTTCCGTGTCCGGGTCTTCAATCTCCTCCTCTGGTTTTTGCCCCCCTTCTTGTTGTTGGTGTCCTCCATATGGCATAGAAGTCTCGCCCTGCTCGCTGTACACTTGTGGCTGAGAAGGACCTTCTCCATAAAGGGAGGCTGGAGAAGGCACCTGCGACTGTAATTCGGGTGGTGATTGAACGTGTCCAAAGTCAAAGGGCTCGCCTGGTGCGATTCCATTGGAAGTGTAGTCTGCACCCACTGAATTATGATAGCTGTTCATCGTTTCTCCGGGTATCCCCGGGTAACCTGTCGACGAACCATGACCCTGACCCTGGCTCTGGATTTGGCTTTGGCTTTGACTCTGACTCTGACCTTGACTGGGATAGTGCGGAGTTGGCAATCTAGCAGGGGGAGGCTGTGGTAGTGGTGGTCTGGTGTTTATGCCCCCACCCAAACCGTTGCTGGAATCCTGAAAGTCGTTGGGTGAACTTCCGGTCGTCATAATGATAATGTCATTATACTTGTTTTGAGAATTGCTGTTGTAGTGACTTGGCTTTGATTTTGAAGGCGCAGGTCGTCGGTGACCCTGTCCCTGACTTTGATGACGATATTTATGCTGTTGTTGTTGTTGAGGAGGGGGGATTGAACTATCCGGAGGAGACGCCTTGAAATCACCGGCATTTTGGACAAAATGGTCAAAATGTTGATCTGAGTAATGGTGTTGACCTGAGGGCAGGGGCGGGTTGGCGGGTTCAAAGTCACTCTGACTGGACATGGAGTGAGTGTGCGGGGGATAGTGGGCATGACTGGTCACTTCGTGCATGGCTTGTGACTCGGTAGGTGGCGTAGGGACATGGACAAGTCCGGGCATCGGCAGGGTCAAAGGTGGTGGTGGATTGTCGTGCAGGGTTCCGTCATGATAATGGTGGTGAATGATGGTGCCATGTGAGCTGGAAAAGTCTCCCGACTTCAGAGGACCCGATGGAGCCGTATTTGAATTGGAATGCTCAAAACTCTCCAAATATTTTGGGCCTCTTTCTCCAGACAAGCTGGAGCCCCCAGTCACCCCGACACTTGGTGGTCCACTAGGGCTCACTGAAAATTGTTGGTAACTTTGAGGCGCTCCGACAATTTTGAAGGGAGAGGGAAAGCCACCGTTTACATCATTACTGCCATCTGACCCGTGACCTGGACCTCCATTAGAACCCGGAGTTGGACCCTGACCCTTGAAAATGATCGAGTCTCTCATGGAGTTAAAGTGGTCTTCGATGGCGCTGTGAATGGGACGATTTTTACCATCGAATTTTTCCGCACTCGTGAGCTTCAAAGGCGTGGGGAGTTCGGGATAAATTGTGTTTGGATTCACGAGCGGCGTTGAACTCGGGCTTGGACCAGAGTGAGAGTGACGATGTTTGTTCTTATTTCTGCTCTTGCCCCGGGCAGAAGTGTCCATGTCCGCAAGTACAGGTTTAAGAGCGGCGTGAGTCTCTGGGTGGATAATGTACTTTTGTTTGGTTCGATCGTAATGGGAGGACTGATGCACAGTGTTCACTGGATTCTCCGTGATTGGAGTGTCAAAGTGTGGGAGGAAAGGAGGAGCAGATGGATCCATGGATGTGTGATAAGGATTAAAGGCTTGTCCAGAGGATGAACTGATTGAGGAAGCAGAAGAAGAAGAAGAAGATCCGGTTCCAACTCCGGCTGGATATCCCGCAATCTCTCCTTCTCCATGCTCTGGATAAAATCCCGGGATCTGCAGAGCATTAGCATTAGAGTGTAAATTTGGATCTCGACTAATAGCATTTTGTCCATGTTCGCGGATTGAGCTTCCCAATGAACTAGAACTTGAGCTGGGGCTGGTAAATGGAATCATCATCATTTGCTGCTGCTCTCCTCCGTCTATTGGGTGTGCTGTGTGCTGTTGTTTGTGCTTTTGTTGGTTATACTGGTTAAAGATGGATGGTCGTCGTCGTCTTTCGCCAGAGTTGTATTTAGATTTGGACCGACTGCCTCCGTTTCCGCCGCCAATCGTCAATTTATTAGTGTTGTGACTCCCACTGTAAACCGGGCCATGGATTTGCGTTTGCGGAGGTTTTTCGTCCATGGATTCGGGTGGCGGTCCCGGCATTTCCACTCCCATTGCATCGTAATGATGCTCAACGACGGTCGTCTTGGTGGGTTCGTTGTGAATGATCACCTCTGGGGCTTCATTCCCCTTGTCATTTGGTCCCTGATTTGTGCCCCCGATTATTTCACTCCTAAAGCTTTGTCCAGGAATCGGCATTGGCTGCTGCATCTCCTCTCCAGACTTGAAAGAGTGCTGCTGTAAATTCATGTAGTTTTTCTCCCACTGATCTCGGCCCTGGAAAAAGTCTCCCGGGATCATCATTTCCATGTCCAGCATGTTGTTACTCCCGTGACCGGGCATGACCTCGTTAAAGTCCGGCTTGTGGTGAGCATGGTGGTTGTAGTGATGGTCGTGGGTTGAATGGTCCGAATGGAGCCATTCCCCGCTCTCATTGTTGTGTACTTTTGAGGGGGAGGCGGAAACGGGAGGGATTATTGTGCTGGATGGAACAAATACCGGAGATGGGCCAGGAGCTGGTGAGGGTGACGGGGAGGGAACTGGAATGGGGAGTGGAATTGCCGTCGAAGTTGGAATCGGCAGTGGCACATCCTCAACTTTCCCCTTAACCTTTTTCTTCTTCTTCTTTGTCGTCGATGTACTGCTCGTTTTCTCGCCATCCTTGATTTTTATGGTGGTTGTTGTCGTGGCTGCGTGTATTGAATTCAAGGCTGGATGAGATTCTTGAGCATTCTCTGGATAGATAAAGTTGACATTGGTTTTCTCCGTGTAGCCAAATGGGTCTGTGTTTGGCCGCTCGATTTGTGGTTCGGGGTGCTCTGTGGCAGTGATAATGTATTCGGGGTTTCCATCCGGATCCACTCCATAATTGATGATTTGCGGGGACTTGAGAAGGATCGGCCGGATTGAGGGGGGACTCTGTTTGCTATTCGGGAAGGAGACAAAAGACGGCGGCGGTACTTCCGTGATCGTCAGATCCGAGACAAAGGCGGGCGTTCGGACAAAATCCGAGTCAATTTCCACGATTGGTGTGATGGTACTCGAGTCGGCTTTAACCTGGTCAGAAGGGTTGCCATCGTGATTATTGGGACTGGTTGTGGTGGTTGGGGTCGTGGTTGTGGTTGAGGCTGCCGTTGTTGTTGTTGTACTCCGGAATCGTCGCATTCGCGGTCTGTCCTGCGACATGGATAATTTGGTGAGATTCTCGTGTAATTTACTCGGTCGTCGCATGTGTACGCGGCCGTGCGTTTTGTGCGTATTCTCTCCATCCTCTGTCGTCATAGTTTCCTCAATTTGATTTATATGAGATGATGACTCGGTTTGAGTTTCAGGGTGAGTGTGAACATTGAACGAGTTCATTTCCGAGGGCTCGTGAATGTTGTCCAGGCCGAAGGATTGATGAGTGAATTGATGGAACGTTTCAGCATGGTGTTCATTTTCTCCAGGATAGAAACTGTGAGGGGAAGTCTCATTCGTTTTTCGAGTTCTCATCTTTTTGACTCGCCGGCGAAAATGAGGACCTGGGCCGTGATTTATATTTATATTGTCCGCATCGTTGTTGTTGTTGGTACGAAGGCGTCTTCTCCTCGTTTTTACCGGGGGATGTCCAGCATTTCTGGAGAATGCGTCCGCAAAATCTTCTTCGTGAGGGCCGTCATGATGTTGATTAATATGACGATTATTAGTATGATGTGCATCTCCAGAGCCAGAACCTACGAGCGGGACTGGATGAGGCAGGAGTTCCTGGGCAAGTTGATTGTCACCATCCTTCCGACTCATCCTGTCTGGATTGGTGGGATATGGCGGAGGATCGTTGAGATTAACTGGCTTGAGCAGGTCCCAGTCGCTCATTTCAATCTCCATTTCATTCTCAGTGTCATTGTGGGCCGTCAAAGAATCCCCTGCTTTATGCATATTTAATGGCATTTCTGTCATTTCATCTCCAACTCTGGATCTGGATCCGTCTCGGTTTCCCTGTTTGTTCTCGGTTTCTTCTTCTTTTCTTCCTATTCTTTCATCTGCATCTGCATCTCTGCTGCTTGTACTATCGACCGTTCCCGTTGGAGTGAAGGTTGAAGTCGGAGTTGACATGGTCGATGTCGCTGTCGCTGTCGTATCCGTTGTAGTTGTCGTGGATGTGCTCGTTTTCATCCTGGTTGTCTTTGTCATGTCGGTGTTAGCGTTGGAATTGGGGGCTTGGTGAGTACTTTGTGAGGCTGCAGGGATGGAATCAGAGTCTAGACGATTTTCTTGGCTCAACGAATCCTCCTCGTCTTCTTCTTCTTCTTGTTCCTCTTTATCTGCCTTTTCACTTTCCTTTTTTCCTGGAGGATGAACGCTGTCCGGAGTTACGGACTCTGATTCTTCTGGCTTCTCAATGTTTAAACCGGCATCCTCTTCCTCCTCTTCTTCGTCCGTTTCTTCATCATCTTCCTCATTGTCTGAAGCGGACGATACTGATGGCTGTGTATAGGGCTCGGCAAAAATTGTGGTTGTGGCTCCAGTAGAACTCGACTCCTCCGTGGTCAGGGTCATATTATTTGGCAATGGGGGTGTTGACGAAGAAGTTTCCTCCGTAACTGAATATGGAGTACTGGGACTAAAGTATCTAGTGGTCCCAATTCGAGTTGCAGTAACCGTCATTGTTCCTTTGCCACTACTACTAGCTTTTGAAGGTACGATTGGAAGAGTGGCTGAGCTATTACTATTGCTGGTGGCGGATTCACCTGGAAGAATTTCTCCTGGTGCCCCCTTCCCGTTTTCATGTCCAATACCGTCACCATCAACAGAGTTGGATTCAGATTCTGATTCAAACTCCGATTCCGAACCGAACTCAATGTCATTTCCATTATCTGTTGGGGGAAGCAAAATAAACAAATTTTATGTATTTACGGAGCGATAATAATACCAGATCTTTCAAAATAATAGTTTATCATTTTTTTCACTTTCGTTGTTTGTACAGGGGGAAACCTCTTTTCTCTTGTATTTTTATCACAGCTGTTCTATGGGCCTTGAGCCATCTTTTTACAATTTACATGTAGAAATAAAGTTAACGATCAAAATGGCAACAATTTAATCCAAATCTAAAAACCACCAACCATTCTACAAAGTGCGCCACATTAAATGGAGGAGAGTATGTTTGTACGTAAAATGTAATTGCATCAAATTTTTATCTCATCTTCTTGTGATCTTGATTTGGCTTAAATGTACAATTGGCTGTGTATGTATACTGAGAGCTGACAGTATGAAGCAATAATAATATACATAAGTACATAATACCCTAAATAGAGAACTGTGGTTTTGGATTTTGGCAAAAATCATATAGTCTGTATTTTAATGTTTCTACATCATGCTTCAATGCATTTCCCGACATTTTAGGTCTGTAGTTTTTTGTGTAATCTGGGTTTTGTTTTTTGCTTCATTTTTATGTTTGTTTATCCCTTTATTTGAATACTGTAATATTATACATACATATTATGCATAATGTGTGTAGTGTGTACTGTACAAAATATTGCAAAAGTGTATGTACTGCATACATGCCTGTATATTTTTGTGCTTTAGACGCAGCAGCAAATTGATAATTGAAATTGGCACCGTTGCACTCTGCCTTTTTGGTTTTAGTCAAAATGTAACTTTGACTTTTTAGTTGGCAGTTTCTCTCTATTTTTTGTGCAAAACCTGGAAAGTTGGAGGTTGGAGCTGGATAGAAAAGGGAGTAAATTAACAAACTTCCCCATTTGCAAATATTAACTTGAAAAAGTCAAAGGTTAACTGCAATTAACCTTTTTGAGTTAGAATGGGATGGAAACAGAAAAAGATGAAAATGTAAATGCGTGCGTAGTCATGGCATTGAAAAGTCAGTGTGAAATTGAAGAATCCGATCTTGTATTCGTATTCTATGTAGTAGTTATTCCGAATTCAGAAAACTTGCTTTGATATTTCCAGGCCTGTTTTTCCTCCAGCTTTCCAATTTCCATCAATTATACAGGAAAAAAGAAGGAAGGGGAAATGTGCGCATTAAATAATGTGTCAATAAAAATGTATCTGTGGGACAAGGATAAGGAAAATAGGAAAAGTCATCGTGTGTAGCTTGTAAACAAAATGTACAAACGAATTCATTGATCCAAGGTCTTTTGCCTTTGATGCACTGGTTTTGGTTCTGAGCAAAGTCCAAAGTGATAATATTTGCAGCTAAATGATTGAAGAAGAAAAAGAAGAAGAAGAAGAGTAATAAGGATGATACTTTTACATTCGTTCAGCATTTGCACTTTTTTGGTTCTTTGCTCTTTCATTTCTGAATTACAGCTAGTGATATTACATTCTCTCTCTCTGTCTTTGTGAAGATGCTTTTTTGATAAGAAAGATGGAATAGAAAGATGAGCGAATGAGTGATCTTAATGAAAAAGTAGGTGCTGAGGGTGGACTCGCTCTCATTATTATCTACATGCTTACATACTCGATTCATAAAAGTAGAGATAGAGATGAAAAAGCTTCACTATATATACAATAATCAAATGTACACATGCTCACTCTTTTTGCACCAAACTTTTCAAGTATATATACAACTACATAGCACATACAAGTGATTCAGGAATCAGGATGAACAAACCATGTACATTATTGCTTCATAAAAATATTCTAATACAAGTCATATAAATGATGAATATGGTATTAAAAGCCCTTGACTTTGACTACGAAAAGCATATGACATGTAATGCGTGTGTAGGGTCGCAGTTTCATTTTTGGAAGTTAATCAAGTTCAATTTTCATTGCTTGTTACATTGATGAATATATCACCAAAGTCTCGATATTTCATGCATTTTTTTAGTTTATTCATCATCTAAAAAATTCTCAAACGCATGATGCGAGTGTTTTATAAAATGTGTATCTGTCTACGTCATTGCTTTGTATCCTACAACATAGAAATGTGCGTTAGCATATATAGAAGAGAACCATATCAAAAGCCTCACTGTGATATATTATATGCATTATGTATAGGCTGTGGGCATTTAATCCACTTTGCACACACATCAGTGGCACAATTAAAAGCTCTCCATATCACTGGCGACTATGTTTAGACCACCATACAAACTTTTTGTACATATTGTATTATGTCTTTTCACACACTCTCCCTTGCTTCGTTGCCACACACTACACTATATTAATGTGTATAGATACAGATGATTCCAATCTTCCCTATTCAAGTTCGGCACAGTGACTTCTTTCTCTCTCTCTCTCTCTTTCGTTTCTTTGATCCACTCAGGCAATTCCGGCAGTCAGTCAGCCGTTTTTTGACCACCCTTACCAAAAAGTAGAGATAATGCCTACTCAAAAACGCATGGTATTGTACAAAAAATGTGGCTCCTTTTTTTAGTCGAAATTTCTGCATGCTTTTGCAATGGTTTAAAATTTCTATTATTTAACTCCTGATATTCCAAATTTTAATTCAATTCGATCTTTCTGTACTATGGAAAATTGGCTGCCATTTCAACTTCCGAGTTGAAGTCTTGCAAGGAATTGAGCTGAATTAAAAATGTACCCTCTCTATCATTTATGGAAACAAAAAATGATGCGGATCTAACTTTTTGATGAGGTTCTTTGGTTTCTGGAAATATCTGTAGGCATGTAGAAAAAAGGCCAGACGTCGACTCTAGACTGTAGTCTTACTTTCTCCAAAAGAATTTCGACAATGCTGCTTCTATTTAGTATAGCTCCAGCTTTGCCCTACCTTTTCCAAGGAGAGAACTTGAGCTCTCGTGGGTATAATTATACGACGAATGAGACAGCAATGGTGGAAGAGGAGAGAAAACTTTCTGTAACGAACTATTCATAAAGTCAACAGAACATCCCAGATCGTCACACTGGAGAGGAGAAATGTAAAAGGTAGACAGGGAGAGTCAGGTGAAAGAATTTAAGAAATTCCGAATTCCAATGAAACAGTCTCCTGCAATGCTAAACTCCTGCCACAGTTTCTCAGTTTACTTCTCCTTCTTCTCTTGTTCTTTCCCATTTGTAAATGTAGAATATTAAGAGGGGTTTTGTAAACGTATCTGACGCAAAGAATGTCCGTCCAGCAGTAAGACAAAGCCTAGACATCTAGTTCAAGTTTGGCAGAACCTCTGTAATGAACTAAGCAGCAAGAAAAATAAAACTTTGAATTGGCTTGAGCTTACAGCTACCGTTATTTTCTCCGTGAAATCTACTTTTTTATAAAGAGACAAATATGCAGAAGCATTCGCTGAAAGATGTAAATATCTGTACAAATAATAGAATTTACTTTTGCAAATTCGTAAAGCTGGAGAAGGTCTTGAATAAAGTTATGTCTAAAAGTTTTCCTCGGCAGTGATCAACTTTTGACGAAAGAAAAACAAAAGACGAACAGAGATGGAAAGTCACGACGAGATGAAAATAATGGGTGGGCATTTCTGTGTCTTATCTCTGACGCTTACGGAGTGGACTTTTAGGATGCGTCTCAGCATTTTGAGCTACATGTTTTATTAAAACTCAAATGGTCTCTGGCGTCTACTTTGTAAAGGTGGAAACTTTTTTACGCCACATTTAACCACACACATGGAAGATGGTCAACGTGTGTAGACATTATGTACCTACACTCAAAATTTCTACGTCATTAACAATTGACCATTCACGAAAATTATGATATGATGCCGTGCACATTGCCGAGTCAAAACAATTACACATCGTCATTACTTTATGATTATGTCTGTGCGTCTATGTACAATGTACAACACTCGAATCCTACTCTCGTGGTATTAATATTTTTGATGTTATACAACATTTTAACCTACAAACAACTAATGATGGTGGTGATAATAATTACTACAGACTTCTGCTCCGTTATGAACATCTTTTTTGTGAGTTCACGTAATATGATAATAAATCCACCTTTGCACCATATTTCTATGTTATATGTTATGTCTGCATTTATTGTTACAATTTACACTAGAGAGTGAGCAAAATTGCTCATGCTCTGCCTCATCATTATCAGCATTAGCATCATCATCATCATCATTATTTTATGTTTCATGTCATGTTTTTTAAAAATAATTGTTATTATAGGAACCAAAAGTGCAGTTCAAAGTGTTATTTTGTACTATTTCATATACTAATTACTACACTAAAATATCATAGGAGCATGAGCTGCACGTTTCTAGCCTGCATGTATCACTTCTGTAGTGTATTCTGCATTAATCATCAATGCTAAAATTATTCCCAAAAAAAATAATGCTCACTCACTATTATGTAAGAAATATATCATTATATGGGCTGCCATTGTAAAATTGTAAAAAACTAGACAACTATATATTTATAATCCCGAGTGCATAAAACAATTAATTTTGTAATAAGGGAGTATAGTAATTAATTCTCACATATTTACCCATGGATTTTTCTGTTTCCCCACGCAACTACACTGTCTATATGTATGTTGTATTTTGACTACTGCATAGATGAAAATGTCTTAACATAAGCTTTTATGATGATATTCGTATTTTTTATTCTTTCTGATAATTACCGAATAACTGACGCCGATAAAACAAGAACATCTTATGCACACATGTGCACTGTGCACATTTTCCCCCAAAAAATTGAGAATCTTGGTCAAGAGGTTCACAGTTATTTTGGATCTAATGTACTACGAAATTTTATTTCCGCAACACACAGAAATAGAGTTAATATTATGCATATCTGAATTGTCTGATTTGACGCTTATATCTATATTTATAAAATTAACACATTAATTAAACAAGTCTTAAAAGGGTACACCAAAACTAGACATCCAGGAAATATACTTATGTATCTATGTAACTTGTAAAATTTACTAGGTTTTCGAATTTTTCGTTTCATTTGTTAGTGTATGAGAATGTTCAAAGCACAAATGATTAATGAAGGAAGAAATGTATGTATAAAAAAGAATTGCTGGAGAGAAAACTGCCAGGAAAGAGAAAAATTGCCAGTATGTCTGTATCTCTCACGAAAGAAAATAAAAGAGGGGAAAGGAAGGCTATAGAAAAAGTGGAACCCTCCTAATCGTGACTTATATATCATTTTGAAGAGAAAAATTGCACAGATTAACTAACCCCTGATGCATTTCTATCCCGCTGTCATTTCTGAACTAATCTCCTTTGGCTTTCGGAACTTTTTTCTCTGCGCCAACATAAGTACGCACATATAGGTAATATGTATGTAGGTATGCGGCTTGAATCATTAGTATAACGGATTTTCCAGGGGGATGGATTTACGTCTACAAATCAGCTGTGAATTTCATGTTTTTTATCATCAGAGCAGAAATATAGAGCTAAATTTCATCCACAAATTCGTTTTCTAAAATTTTATCTGTATGTCATTAAATCTAAAACTTGGCAAAATAAGCTTGTATTTGCATTCGCACGCCGAAAAATGCTAAAAGATATGTAATAAATAAACACATAGCAGACAAAGACAACAAAATATAAAGTGAGTGACAGACTCGCCTTTACAATTCTATTTAGATGTATTAAAAAGGGTGCCTTTAAATACATTATGCTGTTAATTGACTATATATTTTAGTTTTTGGGTGTGTTTTTTTCTCCACTTTTACAGATTTTACCTGTGCAGACTGCAATGCAATAATATGATACAAAATATACCACACAAAGCAATGTCCATTCCATTTCATTCCACTGAGTGCACATCTGTAATATCAAAAGCTTGTGTATTCTATGTATGTACGGTGTACTTATAAGCATACGCACATTATATATACATACATGTGTATATTCTATACTGCATTCTGCATGGTATTGTAAATGTACTATAATATAGCGAAACTCAAAAGTGCTGAACAATCGTATTACTCATCTTCATCCCCATCACTCATCATATCATCATATCACGAGCACAAAGCTCAAATGCCAAACATTAAACGTCTTCATAGCAACTTAACATTTGACATACCTATGCACTATGTACTATGTACATCGTTATTTGCACGCCGTAATACTTTTCCTCTTCTATTTTAAAAAAAAATGTATTTGTCTACAAGTTTGTGCTAGAAAAAGCCTTCTTTTGTCATATATATAGGATACAAGACAAGATGAGACAAGATTACTTTATATATATTCTAAATTAAAAGATAATAATTACATGAGAGAAAGAAACAGAATGTTTGTCTTAATTTTTGTTGTTTACTATAATGACAATATAATATAATGTACATATTATGAGTCTCTCTCCAAGTTCTTAATCGTATTCAAGTATTTTTCAAGTTAACTCCAACCCATATGATTATATGTTATTATTATTATGTGATGCATTTTTGTGTCATTTCACTTGGCGAAATGAGCAAAAGTTCGTTTTTAAGTGCATCAGCCAATGACATTGTCAACGAGGATGTTTAATATTTTATGTAGTCCTCGATATTCATTCATTACGGCGAGAGGAGGAGGGAAACGAATAAATTAACAATAAAAAAGTAAATGGTATTACTATATTGCTATAATACCGATAAGAATGATACAAATAAAAAAAATGAGCAACGACATGGTGATTAAGGCTACTGTTTTGCAGTTTCTTTGCCACCTGGCAAATGTACTTCTGACAATTAAATTAAAAACGCAGCTATAGGATCATTGAATATTGAGAATGTATTGAATGGCATTTAAATGGTAAAAGGCAGTTCATATTTTGAAACATTTTACTGATTTCCATAAATGAGTGTGAGCATTTTACGTTTTCATTTTAGTTCCTGGGAATTCTCACCTGTGACATTGAAACTGCTGACTTGACTATCCGAATTGACTTGTTTTTTCACTCTTTTGCCGTTTAGCACAACACTTTTAGAGTCACTGTCGTCCAACTGGAGTCGGAGCTCCTCGGAGAAGCTACAAGTGACAACATGGAGGAGGAATAACAAAAGAACGAGGCACGCAATAAAAAAGTAGTTTCTGTTGACGAAGCACCACGACATGGTTTGGTCGACGAAGGCGACAGGACTTGACGCTGTTGGACAGGAGCTAAAGATCTAAGGCTCCAACACATAATCTAATCAACCACGACACTTTCTCCACACCACATTGAAGATTGTGTGAGAGGGGAGGAATCCAAGCAAGTAAAGTTTTCTTCTTTTACTTTTTTCCGTCTTCTTCCTCTGGTTTTTACCCTCCAAGAACAATCAATTTTATATCGGTCCACCGTTACACATGTAGATGTGGAAATTTAGATGTAGATGCATGGACCTGGTCACCATCAATGCAATTCAACTTTCAACTTTTGGTGTTGGTCAGTATAAAACTTTTTTGGTGTTTCCCAACTTTTTCTTCAAGATATGACAAAAAAATCCACAACTTACGCTTTGGTCTTTTGTTAGACGAGGAACAATTTATACTTTTTCTTTGCACAGAAACAGAAGCACATATGTACACAGCAGTAGATTCTAGATTTTGGATAAACTTGGGTCGATAGTTGATACTTATTGCGATTCCTAATTGGAACTATTTATTAGCTATATATACTAGTGTAGTGTGTAATCAATTAATAATGTATGTTCAATAAATTAGGATAAAGTCGCGCACCAAATTTTACCTATTCATTATTTAACTAGTGTTAGGTTTATGAAAAGTAATAAAAAATGACTAAAAAATTAAATAATAAATAATTCTTATTGATGGTTAGTGTGTGAGCACCAACAGCCAAAGCACGAACACACAATTGATCCAAGACTGACTCACACATACAACTGGCCATATAGGCTAAGCATTTGTGGCAAAAAGTCCGACACGGTCCCTGCTCATCTTTTACTTATCGTTAGTTAGTTAGCTAGTCAGTCTTCAAAATGGCATAAATACTTTACCTTCTGTGATCTCGTTTCAACAATTCTATATATATATATGTGTGTGTGTGTGTGCAGTAAGTACAAGTGGGGAGCAACGAAAAAAGAAATGTGAGCATTTGATACATACACGCAGGATTTCTATTATATAAATTCATCCTTAATAATATTATCTAAGTATATTGTACCTACTCCTTTCTCTCCTCAGTATATACGAGTATATGAAATACACGAGCTAAAATAAGAGACATAAGTTACATATCGACAGTGTATCGTATACACTGTA
Organism: Sminthurinus bimaculatus; assembly: GCA_034698285.1. Taxonomy (NCBI): domain Eukaryota; kingdom Metazoa; phylum Arthropoda; class Collembola; order Symphypleona; family Katiannidae; genus Sminthurinus; species Sminthurinus bimaculatus. The sequence goes on from JAQIVE010000057.1 coordinate 48,364, forward strand.
TACTGTACAAAAGAATAATATGCTTTTGTACGTATACAGAAGATACACAAAAAATTAGTATATCTACAACATAAACAATAACAACTAATTTCAACGGAAACAAACCAAATATAGTTGAGAAGCAGAAGAAGACATTATCAAAATATTTTCTGGCGTGTTCGTACATACATATCAGTATCTCTGTGGTTTTTGTTTATCTGAAATCTTAATGTATCATTCCACACTTTGGACGTCTGAGACGATTTTAATGATGCTCATAGACCAAAATAATTTACAATAATAGCCACACATAAAGAGTATAAAAAACAACAACAAACATGAAATAATTATGTTCAATCTTGTACATTTTAATGGATATTTCTATATTCTTAGGGCTTGTATATATATTTAAAGTTTGACTTTTAATCTACATAATAACTTTAAAGATAAAAAACAAAAACACATGTCACACCTGCTAAGAGAAAAGGCCGTTTTACACTAAATATAAAAATATCTTCATGGTGCATTGTAATGTATGTACATTATTTAGCTTGAGATTGGCAAGAAAATACTGTCACTTAGTATGCACACAGGGGAAAATCTTTAGACACGTGTCTGAAGATTGCAAAACTCGGTTAAATTTAATCGAATGTTACATGTTGCAGCTCGTATTTAAACTCATATTCATAATCAGTGACACAAATGCATTCATATTCTATCAGTACATATGGCTGTTGTTGGGATTGGCAATAATAATCCGGTACATCTGCGGCGGCCGAAACCAGGTTTTCATTTTTATCTATATACATATATTATGGTTCTTTTTTCATCTTGAATATTAAAATTGGAAAATGACCTTTAAGCAAACGTTGTTAGATAAATCGTTTCACCTTTTTTACATTGTGTATTTTATAATGCTTTTGAAAGTTTGAACTTTAGAGTTTTTGTAAGAAAAAGTCGATTTCAATTTCTCGCAAGTTCACATTTTGTTCATATGATTATTTATTTATTATGTACATCTATGTACGTGAACTTAAAAAAGCGTCAAACTGCATTATTATTAAATCAAGGAGTGTTAAACATACATAGGTTTGTGACAAACAAATGTATCATTTTGTAAATTAACAGCCGGTTGACCGACGACAGCCACTGTGTAATTTTTGACAAGGAAAGTCGCATCAAATTACACATATTAGCTTCTACTTTCTGCAAAGTGTGGAGTAGTTTGCTCGTTGACAAGTAGACAGGGAACGTTACGTATACATATTCGTCTTTTTGCACTTTGAAAACTGAAAACTGGCAATTTATGTTAAGACTGTCATATTACGGCTATTTACGAAATAATGTGGAAGTGCATTGTAGAAAATGGAAAGGGAAACGAAAGCGAAACTGTTTACATGACACCTGTGTTTTATGAAAATGGCTATTAGTTTACTCATGAATGTGTCACATTGTGTTAGTCAGTTTATGTGTCATATTACTGCATGTTATACAATTTCAAACTAATATTTAAGTAAAACTGACTTTCACTTAATTCCCACCTTCCAGAGCTTACAGTGTGTAAAAACTGTGAGTAAGTAAGTTTGGAATTTTGTCTGCATAAAATTTACGTTAGGAAACTTTCAATTGTTGTAATATTCAAAAGAAAATTCATTTCGAAGTAAATTCTCACAAACTAACTAACTAATCAGTTTTACTGAAGTTTATACACCGGTTATGTATGAGTTTTTTTACAAATGCGCACGAATCATGATTTTTACCATTAATACTCGAAGCATAAACCGAAATTAATGTGTATGTGAACTATTCAAGTGCAGTAACTACTGAAGGTTGAAGATTTTCATTGAGAAATGAAAGGAACTAAAGAATCAGACAATTTATACAATCACCCACTTTAAACTAATTCCAATTATTGTAGCTATATACAAGAGCTGTCTTCCTACACGCACATAATACATACATCACATATACACATTGAATATATACACATGTGAAAAAACGTCTGTATAATTAGGTATTACAATATGGTGAGAGAAAGCATGTTATTTATAACCAGTCAACACTGGGTGCGTTGAACGGAGTGTGAATATTCCATCATTACTTTTCTGATAAAAAGATTCATGTTTGACTCTTTTGTATTTCTGCCCAAGTGAGCTTTGACTTTCAGTTTTTCTCATCTTATACATACTAATCGTACGAATAAGTATGTGCTGAGAGAGATGTTATCGGGATTCTTAAACATGTAAAATTAGTTGTTATAATCTTCTGTGCAGTTCTATGTTTTGAAGTATCTTGTTTGTACACATTTTTTTATATATTTTTACATTTGCTCTACAACCTACTGACAACTTTGCAAAAAGAATGAAGGGAATTTGAATTTAGATTTAGATTGTAAATCATAACATGTCTATATGTAGGACATAATTGCATTATAATCCTCATTATATTAAACATGTATCTATTGCCGTATCTATTGTGTGTGCAAAAGGAAGATACATTTGCACTGCATTACACTTAATTGACTTATGTCTTCTCCCGAACTATCCCAAATGAAAAAGAGAATGCAGTATGCAGTATGTATAGTGTAGACAATATTACACCTGTGTATTATACAAATGAAGAGCAAAGCAAAAAAATTAACCATACATTTTTTTCATGTTACGTTACGTGTGGATGAACATTACGTTTTACAACATACATATATTATATGGATACACATAGAAGATGATACAGGTTACACAGTCGTCTTTAAGTGTTTCATTCACTTGTGTTTGTATCCTCAAGTTCCACCGACAAAATTTCGTTGACTTTCATTAAAATGAAGAGGGGATTTAAATCTAATTTTTAGATTTCTTTATGTATGAGCGTGTAACTGCCTATTACCCATTAAATATATAAAGTAGATACACACAATGAATTATGCTCTTATAATTCGCACAATTGTATTCATTTGCCCAAGTTTTTATTGTATAAAAGTGCATCATCGGAATTTGAGAATAAAACATAATACCTATATATCTATGTGTATCTGGAAATCTAGAATAATGTACAAAAATAAGCAGGTTCCAATTTTATTGTAACAATACAAAAAGATACACACACTTCTATTATATTAGATAAATGGTATGTATAATGTACAGATTCATTTTCCATTTTATGTACATATTTGCTTTGAATTTCTCTTCCTCATATCAGTTTGCAGTGATGTGCAGTGAGTTCATGTTATCACTGTATAATATTGCTCTGTTCTTGTTTTCATCTTCGATAATTTGGATGAATCTGTACAAACAAAATTTTTTTCATGGCTTGATTCTTAAACTATGATTATCATTGTTAGTACATGTAATATGTACGTACGGTTGTACCCAGCAAGTCTATGTATATAACATGTACGTATTATGTATATGTATACACTATGCACATGCACACGCAAAGAAAGATACCAATTGCCAATTAGTTTTCAGGGCAGATAGATATAGAATTGAGAGTTACTATTGCGTTTCTATTATTCTTCTAGGGCATCAAATATTTGAAAAACAAAAACTATTATTCCTATTCTACACGTTATATGTTATATGTACTATGCACTTATGTGCGTATGCGTATACACATAAAAAATACAAAACAATATACATTACACGAAATAAAAAGAAAATAAAGATATCCTTCAAATAGTAGTTAGTGGTAGGCAATCATTATATTATTAACTGTTTGATTCAATCAGAAAATCACAATGATTTTCAATGGGTAGACAGATATAATTTGCTTTTATGAACAGTCAAATAGTCTACAAAGATATTCTAGATTAAGTGTTAATCCATCTTCTCGTCATTTAATTGTGTGCACGAAAAGCAGATTTAATTGTAAGATGCATGTGGGATGGAGGTATGTATGTATAGATCTCTGAAGATGAGTTTCAGTGTCGATTACTAATTATCATTGTTTCTCATCTCATTGATAGATACTAATGGATAATATCGCCACTGCTGTGAATCGTGCTGATTGAAGTATGCATTTTCACTATGCATACATATGCATACACAATGCACAAATGCTCAACTTTTAAAGATTTAATTGCTTGATTCTCTTTAAATTTTGTACTTCTATTATTATCTCTTTTACCCCTTTGAAAACTTGCTCTCTCGTCAATAAGAAGTGCATACATAATAAATAATAATGCACCGTGAATGAATTAAGATGGAGAGAAATTTTGTTGTATTCACGTGTAACATCAGTCACATATGTATATCCCATTCAAAACTTCTAATCAAATTGTATAGAAAAACGACACTTGCAATGGAGAAAAGCGTTCGGTATTCGTATTCAGTACTGATAAATATTATGAATTACAAATCATAAAACGTTCGTGAGGAAGGATGGAGCTGTTTTTCGCTTTTTTCAAAATCACTGATCTGTTTTTACCTCATCCACTTTCCTGTTAGCGGACTCTACGAAAATCACATATTTGAGTGACAAGTACAGTAATCAATATGTAGTCAGTTTTTTGCACTCAAAAAATGAAGAAAGAACATACACAATACACATGAATGAATAAAAACATTCGTTATGAATGCTCGAAAGACACGAATTAAAGAATTTAAGTCTTCCAGTAGATTTTACTACAGGATGATGCGTGTCATCTCGCCATACTTGTCATGCTAATAGACTGTCAAAATTGATAAATTTGTGCATTTCCAACTAAAAGTAGTCATTTTGATACTTATTGGGTGACGTATTCAAGAATCACTGATAAATATAAAGAAATGAAACGATTGTGTGTAGTGTGTACTAGTAAGTCAGTACTTATAATATGAATGAATGCAGAAACGAAAGCTTGCAGTTCCATCTTCCACTTTTTCCTTGTTCGATAACAGAAACGCAAGCTAGAATCTGCGATACATTTTCTTGGTCGGATAGTGTGAATAACTTTAAAATACACATTTTTGGTGAATGTAGAATGTAGAACCGTGTGCGTGACAAACTATTGTTATTTGAGATATTTCGTATTTAACGCAGATATAATTGATTGTAATTGTTGTGGGACGTAAGTTTTATGTTTCGCAACCCTTTAAAATATTGGGTAGTCAATTTAGAAAAAGTTACATCTGTCAAGTTCTGTTCTTTTAACATGGCTGAGACAACAGCATCCGCGACAGCGACAAAGCCAACGAAGGAAGTCAAAGAACCTTTACAGGAAATGGGGGATGTCCAAGCTGCCTTACCGGAAGGGCAAAGTCAAGGTCCAAGAGGAGGCAAACTTGTTCTAAAAGTTCCAAAGGTATTTTTTAATTTTATATACACTTTTTTTGAATTTAAAAGGGTTCTCAAGTCATCAGCTGTTTTGTTATTTGACCCTCAAAAAACTTTCATCATGAGAATGTATACGTATTTAAGTATACGAGGATACATTCACTTTTCCCCTTATTGTTATATGGATAGTTATTTCATCATGCTATAATATTTTTAATGATGTGAAATCGTGAATTACTCCAACTAATTTTTTTAACAAATTTGTGTGTATAGGGAACGAGAGACTATGGAGCGGACCAAATGTCAATTCGTGAACATGTACTAGGGAAAGTGATTAGTGTATTTAAGAAACATGGTGCTCAAACTATTGACACACCGATTTTCGAATTAAAGGAAGTTTTGACTGGCAAGTATGGAGAGGACTCAAAGTTAATTTACGATTTGAAAGATCAAGGAGGAGAACATTTGAGTCTTCGGTATGATTTGACCGTACCTTTTGCGCGATATCTTGCAATGAATAAACTTCAAAATATTAAACGATATCATATTGCAAAGGTTTACCGTCGAGATAATCCAGCTATGAACCGCGGCCGCTATCGTGAATTTTATCAATGTGTAAGTGCCCGAAAAGTTATGCAAACATGATGTGTGTAAAGTTTGATACACATATATGATATTATAATTTAGATCACTTAACTAGAATATTCTTCTCGTAAAAAGAGGAACATCATAAATCATAATATGATGTATCACTTGCTGCATATTGTGTTTTTAAATATTATAATATGGAAATATTGCTAATCCATTTCTAAATCTTTTCATTTTTTGTTCTTTTTGCTTCATTATAAAGGATTTTGACATTGCTGGCGCTTACGACCCGATGTTACCGGATGCTGAATGTATCAAATTAGTGGTGGAAATCTTATCAAGTTTAGAAATTGGAGAATTCAGCGTCAAAATTAACCATAGGATGTTGCTGGATGGCATCTTTGAAATCTGTGGAGTAAAGCCTGAAATGTTTAGAACCATTTGCTCGACAGTGGATAAGTTAGACAAAGCGGCTTGGGAAGAAGTTCGTACCGAGATGATAAATGAGAAGCATTTAGAACCAGAAGTGGCCGATAAGATTGGTGAATATGTTAAGATACATGGAACTCCTCAAGAAGTGCTTGCAACGTTGAGAGCTAATGAAGCCGTAATGAATAATCGCAATACCAAAGAAGGACTCGAGAGTATAGAGCTCATGGTCAAATATTGTGAACTCATGGGCGTTGATCCAAAGCTTCTCAACTTTGACATGTCCCTTGCTCGTGGATTAGACTATTACACCGGAGTTATTTATGAAGCTGTTCTCATCGGTAAAAAAATAGAATAATTTTGTTGTTACTATACGATTTTAGCACACATATATCTATCGATTTAAAATTAGAGTATATGTGTATTAAGTAAATTCATTTTTGTTTCTAAATTTTAGCTCGTGAGAAAGACAAAGTTGTTGGAGTTGGAAGTATTGCTGGTGGTGGACGATATGATAAATTGGTAGGAATGTTTGACTCGAAAGGGAAAAATGTACCTTGTGTCGGAGTTTCCATCGGTGTTGAACGAGTCTTCAGCATCATGGAGCAGCTACATGGAAAGTCGAAAAATAAATTTAGGACCATTGATACTCAAGTTTTCGTTGCAAGTGCTCAGAAAGGTCTCCTGGACGAACGTTTGAAAATCCTGAGCACATTGTGGGAAGCTGGAATCAAAGCGGAACATGCATATAAAAATAATGCAAAGTTTCTTAACCAACTTCAGTATTGTGAAGAAAATGCTGTTCCATGGGCAGTTGTAATAGGTGGAAGTGAAATTGAACGAGGAGTTGTGAAATTAAGAAATGTATCTACAAAAGAGGAGGAAGAAATCGCCCGTGAAAATCTTGTACCAGAATTGTTAAAGCGATTAAATGAGACTAAATAATACTACCTATGTAGTGAAATTTCGCTCGTTTTTTTGCTTGCGATATGTCAACAGTAATAATTTCATAATTATTACTGATACTATTTATGTATTACGGTGATTAAGCTCATTTTTTTATAACGATTTTGGGTTCCTAAAGAAAATGATTCATCAACAAAAGTGGTGTGGTTGCACTCTCGTTTCAATTTACACATTAATTTATACATCAGGTATTATGCTTTACAACGCGTGAGGAGTATACTGAATACTGAAATATTACTTACAAAAAAATCCATGTAATAATATAACGTCCTAATTATTCTTTAATTTAATAAATTATTGCAATGATTTTATACTACACAGATACATCTTCCAGTGAGCAAGTGAATTTCTGATTTTTCTCATTTGTTGTACATTGTATATAACGTTTTTTGCCTGGTAATTATTTGTCATTTGTCAATGTTGTTCAATATTTTTCTCACTTACCATTAAATTGTATGATTTCAGAGCAGTTACAGCCCAGAAGTAAAATTTCTGATGCATAAAGACGATAGGGGATAGGGGACATACATATTCAAAATTCTTTCATGGACTCATTCGGGCAGTTACTTACGAGGCATAAGCTGACCATCGACAGTATAAATAGGTCAAATTCATTCTAAATTCTAAATGCGTTACAAAGTGCCCCCAGCGTTTGCTTTTGTGAAACTTTAAAGTTATATCAGTAAGAGGAAACTATTTTTTTGATCTAATATATTAAAAACACGAAATATCCAAAGTTTTGCATTCCTTTTTGTTGCTTAGAATTCCTAGTGTTTGATGTATTACTTAAATATGATACTTTATTCCATAAATAGTGCCTTTGAGGGAACTATTATATATCTAAGATCTATGGATGAGAGGGCCCTGGCTCTGTGTGTAAAATTCTCATATATATATGCAATCGATAGGATATTGGGATGCTGCAAGAATTTTATACTAGCGTTTCTGCACGTGCTTAGGATTATACAGAGTATTGCGTTTCATAGCATTGTGCAATCTCCTCCACATACATAGCTCTTGAAAAATGAGTGATAGTTTAGCAATCTCATTTAAAGATGTTTAGTGTTTAACCTCATTTGTTCATTTTCATTCATTCATCAAAACATATATCATTTAAGTATATATATCCATATATTATTGTTTAAAAGGGGGAAGTTTTAAAGTACATAGATCGAGTAAAACATGCAGGTTAAATTCATTTCTGAAATTTTTCCGAGTCGTAGGTTGTTTACTGTTTACTAACACTTGTTGTAAGCTATATAAGATTGACGTTATCGTAGGGAACTGATTGAAAAGCAACCCAACGAAATACGACTTTTCACCATTACACACAAGCTAAAAGCTGATAACTGCTTGCATCTTTACCACACAGTGAGCTAAGTGCATAAGTACTGAAGTATAGATTCTGTATTGTTTTTTCCACGCGAGAATTTCATTTGAAGAGTGAGTAGGATTAAGAATGTCTTCGTCTTTGCAGCTAGCAAAGAGTACCCTTCGAAATGAACTGAAAAATCGCCTTCGTGGAATAACAGCAGATGAACGAGAACGCCAATCACGAATTGTCACACAAAAGGTGAGTATTAAATCGTCTGACATATTCAGAGTTTAAAAAAATTCCGATTAATTCTTATGTCATTTATAATTTTTGAGTTTTTCAGTTGCAAACATTTTCTTTTTTAGAATCATTATGCACATTATTCCTTCTCGAATGTACATATTTATTTTTATTTGGGTTACATTTATTTACATTCTACATATTGTTTTAGGTATTAAATTCCAAGTATTACAAAGAAAGTCACCGAGTTTGTATTTATCTAAGTATGGATGAAGAGATTTCTACAATGAGCCTTCTCAAGGATATATTCAAATCTGGAAAAACCTGCTTTGTTCCAAGGTATCACGCAATATTCAAAATATATACACAAGAGATGCTCAATATGGATGCAATATAACATATAACTCTTTTATAAAACAATGTTCAAGGTACACAAAAATGGAAATGGATATGCTGCAATTGAACTCTTGGGAAGACTACGAGTCCCTACCATTGACTAAATGGAATATACGGCAGCCAGGGGAAAGCGAAACTCGGAACGAAGCTTTATCATCCGGTAAGTAGTACAATAATCGGTTGAATTACCCGTAAGGTTGCCAGACACAAAGGCACGAAAATGAGTAATACTTCCTCTCTTAATTTAAGTTAGGCTACCTAAGGTAACCTAGAGTAAGGAAGAGGAAGAAGAATTGGTTTTAGCCTCTGGGAGAAAGCGTTGGCCACCTAAGGTTCAATTCAGCCTAGACTTTTCACCAAATCCAAAATAATTATGCGGAAAATAGCTGCACTATCATGTTTACACCGCCGAAACAACAATTATTAGCCTTTCAACCCAGAACGAAATTAGAACTTCATTGCGTTTGGCTTAATAACATGCAAAATCGCAAATATAAACTATGTGCAATATGTAATATTATTGTATAATAAAGTATGTAACTTTTGTAGGTGGTTTAGATCTGGTTCTGGTTCCTGGACTAGGTTTTACTGGAGCTGGTCAGCGAATAGGAAGAGGCAAAGGTTACTACGATCGCTATTTACAGAAATGTGAAGCAATGGAAAAACCTCCAATTTACATTGGCCTTGCATTCAAAGAACAAATTGTAGACATGATTCCATGTGAGACAACCGATATTAAGTTGCACCACATTTTTTATCCAGATTCCTAAGATGCGTGTACTTCTACATAAAAGACTTTAAATATTTATCAGTGTAAAATGTACTTAATACTTAAGCATATAACATAATTAAAATAGCATGATGTATGATGACTGATGACTCACTCGTACAGGCTTTTGCAGGAAAAAATGCATAGTAGGTACATACTACATACCTATGCATATTTATTATACACAGTGGCCATGGACAAACTGTGGAGCGATATAAAATATGGGGCATTTATGAACTACGTCTTATAAAAGAAAATTTTTGGTAAATTCACTCATTTCTCTGCATTTAGCTTTTTTAAACGAGTGTGAGCAGTTGCTTATACAGTACATAACATACAGAATACAGGCAGACATATAAACTATACACATTATTTAGGCATAATATAATCATAATGCCTCCTGTCATATGAACACTTCTAAAATATTATGCACTGTACATTATACCATTCGTATTGGCTAAAAACATGCATAAAAATTCAAGCTCCTGATTCCTGAAACATGCATAATTGTATTTAACCCATTATAGTGCAAAGCACCTCAGCAAAATATTTATGTATTTCTTATGTTTGTTATGTATGATATCTATATTGAAACCCATCAAAATATGATTTGCATATGTTACAATATTTAATGACTGAAAAATCTGCATCTGATGTGGCCGTATTGCGTGTAATATTCCTTTAATCCGTAATCATAAGTATTGTAACATAAGAATAATGTATAATTATTTTTTGAAACTCTTGCAACAACTTTCAAACTTTCTTAAAGGCTACCGACATTACAAATTAAAACAAGTTTACTTAAACGCCTTTAAATACATTCACAAACATATATTCACATTTGATAAAACCCAAAAAAACGTTTTTGCACTGTTTGCGAGACCATTCATACGTAAAATTGGGTAGGTAGGAAGTACATACCTAACATTCATGTTATTTTTGCATGTTTTTATTTATTATGTGTAAAAAAATTTCTGTACACTCACAAATTTCTTTCGAATTCGATTTTATCCCTATTTAGAGTAATTACATTGTTTGATTATACCTTTGTATATAGTTCATAAATATAAACCTGCGCCTTGGATAAAGTTAAGACATAAAAATTGTTAATTGGTTTATCATCATAATCATACAAAGAAAATTATTTATGGTTTGAATGTAATTACAACATGTTAAACCTATAAGAACTTCAATTCTTTTATATAATAATGTAGTCTTGGACACCTATGTATAATGTAATTTTCGTACAAATTTCGTAAATCACATATTGACTTGTGTAAAAAGTCCTCCACTTTCTCGCTCGTTTTTAAATATATTATATATATAGAGATAATTTTACTTCTTACTTACTCCGTAGACAATTAATACATTTTACGAAGCAAAAACCATAATAATGTTATTATTTTACCACAGTGATTTACATGTATCCGTAATAGAATAATGACATTACAATTAGAATGAGCTTTTACTTCATAGAGATTTAATAAAAATAAGTCTCACTTAATAAATTGGTAATCGTTTAGTATCCATTATAAATAGGCATCACACATGATTATTTTTTCGAGTCCGTCGTATAGAGGGACATCGAAATGAAAATTTGTTCGCAAAACCAACATACTACCTATCTTGTATACCAGAAATAATTTTGATTACTATGTATATAAATTTTGCATTAAAAAAGTTGATCTTTTTCACTTATAAAATAATAAATGATTATAAATTTTAAATTCCTAAGAAGTAAATTCATTGTAATGTGTAGGGAACGGTTTTAGAACATTATCTGTTACAACTTGGTAATTAATTGTAATTGCATGGAGCTTAATTACATGATTAACTTATAATAGACACTTTGCGTTGGCCCGCACTTATAAAACTTATACCATGCTTTAGTGAATGGCATCAGTTTTATAAGTATGTGCCAACGCAAAGTGTCTAATATGAGCTCAAGTTTTCTAAATCAAATTAGCCAGATTATGTAGATGATTTGATTTAGAAAACATTAGGTCATACGATATACCAACGTTAATATCATTGCTTTTAAATTCAATAATTGTACCTGGGAAGTAGTTGAAGAAAGAAGATATTAATTTATTAGCATGACTTTTTTTTCTTTTTAGAAACTTTTTTGTTATTAAACAATTATGATTATTATTATTGTATCTTAAGCTAAACCCGCGGTCATTTACACGTCATCATTTTAAACAACGTTCAAAGTAAACTGAGCCAACATATCCACCCCTCATAGCCTTTGTCACATTCGTCTCAAATAATCGCCTATTAGATTGTAGAACATCTGCTGCCTCCTTATTCAAAGGATCTTCTGGATTGGGTTCCTATTATGTTTAAAAATTACAGATATTTTAAGTTAAAAGATTTTTATTTGCATGCAAAGTATTACCCGCAACTTGTGGGGGTTTGTCTACAATATTTTCTAATTTTTTCCTTATAAATTCTCCAGAAACGGGTCCTTAAGTCTTATTTGATTATCACGTTTATTCGTTTGGTTGTTCGTGAAGATTCTCAAATAATGTTTGTTTATATAATGATATTGATTTTTTACATAGTATTAAGTAACTAAATACCAAGAAATTACTTACCAAGAATAGATACTGGAGACCATAAACAATGGAATTAATTGTTAAAACAGGCTTCCAGTCTTCACGAAGAATGTTTAAGCAAACATTACCTGCAATAAAGATAGTTTATAGGGGTTTAGAAAATCAGGAAATCATACGGCAGGTAAATGTGATTCACCACAATCATTCCCGCATTAGTACATAATATGAAAACAATAAACTTACCTTCAAGATCAATATTAGGATGATAAACTTGGGTTTCGCATTTCACTTTTGGAGGTTCATGCGGATAATTAGCTCCAACTTTGAAGTTGAAAACGAATCTACCATTACGGTAAAATCCTTCATCAGGGCATATAACTAGTTTAAAATTTAACAAATCGTCTGGATCGGGAAAATCCGTCGAACATGTTTTTGGTAGGTTCAGCTCATTCAGATCTATAGCAAACAAATACAACAAAGAAAAGTGTCAACATGTTTTGCATGTACTAGTATTTTAGCTGTTATTGGTGTATAATAATATAACAACGAATGATACTTCTTTACTTTGGTTTTAACATAGTTTTATATAGACCCCAATAATGAAAGGTGGTACAAGATAAAAGTTTGTTTTTTTGACATTACATAACATTCGATTGCGTATAATTTAGAATATTAGCACTACTAATTGTTAACATTAAAAAATAATTATTAGCTTAACCATTTTATTATTTATAATTTATAATACAAAATACATGTTCCGTATTATAATTACAGTTACTCGGATACTATTTATTGCCACGATTTACCTTTCATGATACGCAGTTGTGCGGGTGATGATTTCTTCTGAGTTGAAGTCGATGTAGGGACACTTTCACCATCCTTCTTTTGTTGTTGTTTTAATGAAAATAACTTGGTCATTTTTAATCCGTTTCAAGAACTCGATACTGTAGAAATGTGCAAACAAAAATAAACGATATTATTACATACTGATAAATATGCACCAGTATATCCATGTTCAATCATGTGTTTCCTGTTATGATTTTTGATATATTACGATCATGATATGATACATAGGTACATACTACATACACGTCAGGTTGAATATTATAATAATACATAATAATATTATGTTTTAATGTTTTACTAATATTATATTATAATATTAGTAAAACATTATTTATCAGCATCATATTATTATTATCATGAAATAACTCGACAACTCATAGTTCATAGTAGATAAATGTTTCCTATTTGATAATACATACATAATAAACAGTCATGAAAGTTCAATGAAAGTTTGAAACTGAACACGTCAATAATATTTAATGAAAAATTACGATCTACAATCATACAATTAACAATTAAATATTGTAATGTATAAGCTTCTATTGTCAATTGTAAACAATTAATGTATAAAATGAAGACCAGGTGCAAAAAGATTGACGTACCTTAGATTGTAGGTGATGAATTTAAGAGTAAAGCCAGTTACAATGTTATTATTAAAGTTAATTGGATATAACAAAAACTTTTCACAAAAACTACTCTTGTTTTTTCGTGTCGTCACAAAAGACTATACACAAATACACAAGACGTTCGTGGAAAAAAGTTGATTTTTGTGCAATCGTTCTTGATTGCTTCTGCAAATTTAATTTGGATGATACACTACTGTTCTTCTATCTCCTCTATGTTTACCCTTTCATAACAAGTAATAACAATTTATATTTTAATTACGACTTTATGGCGAAAACGTCATAAAATTATCGAGTTAAAAAATTGAGTATTTTTCCCGTATAAGTATTTATATGTCTTTATATCCTATACCCTATACGAATAGTCGTACAGTATACGACTGTGAAGGCATACTAATATTATAATGAAAAAAGTAAAAGTAAGCCAGATGGTTATAATGCTCATCAAGTAAAAAATTGGGCAAAATCAAATAATCCAGTTGGTCACACAAAAAAAAACATTTTTTTACTTAAAATTTAAAATACATGTTTTTCAAAATGTTACCTTCATTAAAGTTAACGTTTTTAAACACTGCAGTTAAAACCAAGTCATTGTTACCTACCTTACAAAGAGCGACTAGTTTTATTCCTCTTCAAAATAATAATAATAGTAATGTTTTGATTCAACCGTTTGTTCGATCGATTAGTTGCACTGTTTGTCGGCCCAAGACATTTGAATACAATGTAAGTACTTAAAAAGTAAATAATATTAAAGTTTACAATTTCAGTAATTTATAGGTTAATCATTTGCGCTTATCAAAGGACTTTACTATAATATGTTTATAATAAATAATAAACCCTTTTGTGATAATATACAGTATAACTGTCTAGATCGGTCCAAAAAGATGGCCAAGATAT
>JAQIVE010000058.1:0-63131 GCA_034698285.1 Sminthurinus bimaculatus
GTATATTATATGTATGTGTATGTATAGAAGATATTAAAATTGAGCCTTCGTTTCAGGGGGCATTCAACCATTTTGTATATACGTCATACATATAAAATCTACAAACGTGTTTGAATGGAAGAAAATTGTGCATAAATAGCTAGTACAATGAGCCATTTTATTTTTGCATAGCCTTATAATAATTATTTTTAAACTTAATCCCTCTACTTATACTCGTGTAACTATTCTATATATGCGTATCTGGTTCTGGTTCTGCTTGTGTTTGTTTGTGTGTACGAAATTGAAACTGATTCAAAAGTCAAAGGCGTTCACGTATCGCTTCTTCTATTACATACTTCTATCATCTCTCTCTGTATGTATGTATTAAAGTTTAGTTTAATCTGAAGCAGTTGTATAGTATGTAGTTGGTACG
Organism: Sminthurinus bimaculatus; assembly: GCA_034698285.1. Lineage (NCBI taxonomy): Eukaryota > Metazoa > Arthropoda > Collembola > Symphypleona > Katiannidae > Sminthurinus > Sminthurinus bimaculatus. The sequence continues at coordinate 413 of JAQIVE010000058.1, forward strand.
TGTTTCCTATAAATGTTTGCATTCAGTTACAAGGCGCAAAATGTTGAGTAGGAGCAGAGCAAGGCAAAGTCAAAGCGAAAGCGAAAAGGAAAGGGAAGAAGAATAAGAAAGGACAGAGAGGCTTACAAAATTAAAACTGTTTAGTGTTTCAAGTCGTAAAATATGACTCAAATGTAAACAAAGCTGCAGAATTTAGAGAAAAAGTGTATCCTATTTACAATATGGGAGAACACGGAACAGGGCAAGAGGAAAGCACGGAGTTGGTGCATGAAAAATTAAAATACTAGCATGCATGTACATATACATACTGTACACATACTTATTTAGCTTTTGTATACACTTTGGTTGACATTGATACCAGAAGCAAGAGTGCATATTTTACACAGTATTTTTAATGCATGGGATTGACTTATTAGCATATCATTCAGATTACGTTATAATATATTATGATATAATAAAGCCTTTGATATTGATATTGATAGCAATATTATTTATTGCATTTGAAATTCCATGTAAAAATAACGTAATAGTAATTCATAATTGGTGTTGAACATTTTTGTGTTTGTATTTTGTACCCAGAAGAGGAGAGATAAAAAATCTGGCACATATTAGTATATATTATATTATGGAGTATCATAAATTGTCATATCATATTGTACATATCTATACATTTCATATTCTAGTTGAGTTGTTAAAAGGTCGTTAAAAGTTGTTGAATCAAGTTAGTACAATAATTTATATGTAAAGGCAGGCTTATTATGCAATTTGGCTAATCTTGCCTTCTTCCACTTGAATAGTGTACATATTGAGTAACACAGTGAGTATTAGCAGTTCACTGTTGTCACACTTTTGCTAGCTGTATATATTATAATCGAAAACGGTAGTAGCTTTAAATAGTTTGATGTGTCAAAACACCGCTATTCAACTATTTGCTATTGAGAATTGAAATATAGTGTGAGATATACATAGAATATAGAATATTATGTCGATGAAAAGATTTGATTAGTGAGGTATTATTATATTGCCTGATTCTTCAAAAAAAACGTGAGCGTACTTGATTACTTGATAGCAGTATATGTCTATTATTATGATACTTAACTGAGCTGTATAAGTTTCTAGCATCCCGTCACGTGTACTCAGTATACACAAAAGATTATAAGAGTTATAGTGTACAATTTGATTAGTGTGAATAAAAAAAATAGACAAGTAAATTTTTCAAATGCTTGTAAAGAAATAAATTTGCAGTATAATGATATATTAAATACAATATATTAATTGGCTAATTTTTTTTCTCTTTGATTTACAGAGGCTCACTTGAGACGACAAGTAATGGTTGCCCGTGACTCCCCGAATGGGGAAGGCTGCTCACCAAATCTTCCTCCGTCTCTCCCACCCAACTCAATGATGAGCATCAATGTAAACTCACCCAGTAACGGGCCTCGTGGAGGAAACAATAACTTATTTTCTGGTGGTGCACCACCCCCAGCTCCACCTTCACCCGGTTTCCCCATCCAAGTCGCTTTTGACTTGACCAACAATATGAAGCGAAAGGATTTGTTTAATCAGCGAAAACAACGCGAGTTTATACCTGATGCGAAAAAGGATGACAGGTAAGCTAAACATGTCAATTTATGGCTTTGATTCAGTTAATATGTATGAGTGTGTTTAAAGTTTTAGCTCATCATGAAATGAAATGTTTAATTAATTAAAATGTTGTACATTTATTTTATTTTTTAGCTATTGGGATCGTCGTCGTCGTAATAATGAGGCAGCTAAACGGTCTCGGGAAAAACGTCGTTTCAACGACATGGTTTTGGAGCAAAGAGTAATTGAACTGACCAAGGAGAATCATATCCTAAAAGCTCAATTGATTGCAATCAAGGACAAGTTTGGGATCAATGGCGATAATTTAATCAGTTTGGAACAAGTTTTATCCACTCTACCAAGTAACGACCAAGTTCTCAGTCTCACCAAACGAACCAAAGTATTCTCACCCGGCTCCATGAAGGGCTTCAATGGTGGTTTTGCAAACTCACCCCCCTCCTCCACGGATGGTATGCGAGATCATATGGACGATGATGATGATCATGAAAGTCCATCCCGCTACTCATCTCATCACAATCTTGACGACAGATCTCGCAGTCCTGTCCTCCACCATCATTTGGTGGGTCACTTGACCAACAACAACAATAACAGTAATAATAACTCAAATGGCGGAGGAATCCATGCTCCACCCCATATTGAAATTGAGAAGCCACACAACGGAGATCATCATCATACCGTGTACTCCTCTGGAATCGGCTCGGACAACTCTGACTACTCTCCCAACTCTGTCCAGTCCACCGCATCACCTCCAAATCATCATCACCACCATCATCATCATGCTGAAAATTTGAGCAGTAGTCGCAGCAGTCTCTCACCCTCAGAAAACATCCTCAACCTGAGTATCACATGTAACCAAGCCCCAGAGGCCATGGACGACGACGATGTTAACTCAGATTCGGACAATGAAAATAATAACAACAATAACAACGGCAAGAATGCTCGTGGTGAGGAGAGAGCTATCATTCGTCGTGGCAATGGAAAAGTTCGTTTTGAGAACAACAACAATGAATTACATGGCAAAAATCATGGGCCAAATAAAAATCATGCTCGAAGCATTGCCAACAACAATCATGGGAATAATAACAATAACAACAACAATAATAATAATAATAACAACAGTCTCCCACACAAACTCCGACACAAGATCCAACACTTGGGAGAGAAGGACTTGCCACCATATCCATTTGTTGTTGGTCATGGAATAAAGCGGGACTCAACTGGAAGCCCACCATGTACCCATTGGGACCAAGATGAGTCAGAGTCAATTGGCAGTGGAAGTGGAAGTTCTGATGAGAGAGATTCAGGTAAATATCTACATTTCAATGAATTTTAAAGCAAGGGTGTTTAGAATAATTATACTAATTTTGCTTAATTTTTTCCCTTTTTGCAACAACTACAGGCATTTCCATCAATGGAGAAGGATCCGACAAATTTATTTCCAACACGCGACAACCCAGCCCATTGTCCGCATTCAAGAATGCAAATGGTAATGGTGATGATGGCAACACAGAGTCTTCTTCTTCTTCTTCCCCAGCTCCACAAAGGAAGCGAGCCAAGAAGCGCTTCATTCCCGAGGAGAGTCAACTTGAAACTGAAAATTGTCACTTGAAATCAGAACTCGCGAGACTTGCAAGCGAAGTTCAACTAATGAAAACCTTCCTGGTCAAAAAGCCGGCTGGGGGAGCCAACAACCATCAACAGCAGCAACATCACGACGACAATTCGTGTGATTCATCTGCGTAAATATATAATGTATAATTAAATATATATAAATTTAAAGAAAGAAAAACTCCAGTTATCATTATTACTATTATTATTAATTATTATCGCTCTACACATATATGTAATACTATAAGGAAAAAAGATTTTTCTTCTTTTTCTCTTCGAAAATAAAAAGACGTACAATTTTTATTATCTTAATTGTAATTATTATCATCGTTATCAACTTATTAAATAATGTATAATTATAGTTAAGAATCAAAAACATACTGAATATGGAACCTTGTTATTTCTTGTAAAATATATTGTAAGTAAATTTAAATGTTATACAGTTTATACTGTAAAAGTTAGCTTTAGACATATCCGAACATATATGTCCAAATATAAGTATATTAGGCATGAAAGTATATAAGATGTCGACAACTATGATTAATATTATATTATTATCATCATAATATCTTATATCTTTAATAGTATTCAGCACTATTTTTAACGTAGTTTACTTGTATAGCATTATTATTAGGTATAGCGTATAGTGTGTAATTGTAATATTGTTATAATTGCAAACTTGTTTGCTTGTGTGTGTGTGTGTGTGTGCGTATTGTGTATTTTATGTATAACCGCAGATCGTTTTTTTGCTTAGGCGTGAACCTCCAAGTCAATTTTGACTGGAGAAAGTTGTTTCCTCCCATTTGGAGTGCAGCCGAAAGAAAAACAACAACAACAAAGACATACATAATAGTTCAATGCTTCAAAATACAAACGTTATATTTTTAATTTATTTATTTATGCATTATTTATTATGATAAACTAATTAGTGCCCCTTATCAGTTTTATTTTTTAAAGAGATATACAATATACATACGGCTAGTTGAGTCAGTATGTGAAAAAAGAGATTCTTACTCGTACAAGTATCACCCCAACAAATTAATTTATTCGCTATTTATATACAATACAATATTATTGTGTTAATACACCTATAGGTTTATGTTGTAGATATAGGGAGATAGATAATAGAAATTTATAGACTAGCGTTCGTCGTTTAGGGATAGTAGCTATTAGAGATAATATATATTAGATCATATAGATACATCAGCTAGATTTTATTTTGTACAATATTTTCAAATAAATTATTGTTATTTATTCTACAGATAGAGTATATCTTTTGTATGTATGATGTTTACATATTATTATAGAGTACTATGTACTTAGAGTGAATGTGTTTGTGTGAGTGAATGTGTGTTGACTGAAAAATTGTCTGTTGTTTTTTATATTTATTAACTATAATATAAAATAGCTTATTTATATTTTTTAAAAACTCATTTTTATACTGCTATAATATATTATAGCTTAAGGAAAAAAGTTATGTCAGTCAGTCAAAAACATTTAATTGGGAGACGGGAAGATATAGAACAACATCAACAACAACAAATAATAAGAATAATAATAATATAAATTTGTTTGTACTTTTTAGGGGATACTTCCTCTGTATAAAGAAAGATCATTTTCCCCTAAAAAGGGCAATATAAATATGTAATAGGTACACACACACGCATATATATATTTATTATATATATTAGATATATATAACATTATATACTACGTATAGATGATAGATTAATGCAGATGATAATATTCTTGTACATATATTTATTTTTAATTATTATTGTCTTCTTTAATTATATTGTTGTATACTCAAAGTACGTGAAAACTGTCCAACACATCACACACACATGTACATATTTATACTATTATTATTGTTATTTTGATACAAACTTCTTATCTGAGTGTTGTGAGCTACAAAAAAATAGTAATATATATAAGAAAAGAAATAAAAAGGTAAATTAGATGGAACGGTAATAGTTAGCAGCAGAGTAAGGTGACAGTATGAAATGGATGTAGAGAAAGTCAGTTGAATGAGCAGTGATAAAATATACCTTGAATGTGTAACAAAAAGTACTTGTGAACCATCTTGAATGGAAAAGGAAACGATTTTTAGGATGGAGGGAAAGCAAATTTTCTCTTTTGCATAGAAATTTTCCTTGAGTTTAATGTGGAGTAATATTATAATATTATATATTACGCATGATATTATATGATGAAACAATTAAACATTAAACCTAAATATTTTTTAAACAATTAAAAAATCGATGAATGTACCTGGAATGTATCTGTGAAGGACTTTTGTGTATCGTCCATTTTACACGCAATTTGAAACTTTATATACCTATTGAAAAGATAAAATTATTATATTATTATCATTATTATTACCAAACTATACACAGCATACATTATATATATATATAGTGAAATCGGTAACATAATATTTTTTAATACACCTATACTATTATTATATATAAAGAAAATAAGAACTACGTATGTATATAATATCAAAACTACATCTATAGTTATTTATATTATTGTCTGTAAGAGAGAAAGTATTGTAAATACGTAACGTAATGCGTAATTTTTATCATATGTATATATTATGATAATGTTTGCTATGATACATAATATTAATTTATAAAAATATTAGTTTTTTGGTAGGTGGGGCGAAATTTTAAACAACACTAAAACAAAGGGTCCACCCAAAAAAAGCTAATGTAATACAGTTATGAGTTATGAGTATGTTATCTGTTTTAATGTTGATATAATGTAATCTATATAAGGAGCGTTACCTCCATATATTATTCGCAGTAATTTTAATAATAATTTAATTGTTATGTACTTTACAATTGCTCCAGCTGTAATACTATATATATACAAACTACAACACACTTGGGTATCTCTCATGATCTATATGTATTTATATTTATGAAAAAAATTATTATTTTTTTGGAAACTTGAGTATATGTATTTCATTTTTTTGAACACATTTCACACACACACATGTTAACCTTTTTTTGTCGTTGCTACACACTGTTTTGTTGCAAAAAGTAATTGCTGCCATTTGAAATCTATAAGGGGTTTGGTCAATTTTTCGACATTTAACAATTATTCTTCCATCTTCCTAAATATCTTTTTCATTAGTACTTTAAACTTTCTTGCAAATGTGTATTTTAGTACTTTCACCATAATATACTAAAATTGTGTAAGTCAGTATACGCAGTACGCCCTTCTGTTTTGTTGTTGTTGTTTATGTAGAAACAAAAAACTTGATAACTTTTCTTTGTAACTTTCTCTCTCTTTTCCCTTTTATGTATTTTACTCACGGATTTCACTATTTTACCAATTACCATGTAGAATATAATGTGTAAGTATAGTATGCATACACTCTACTTTTTTGGTCTGTTTAATCAATTCAAACTAAAACTGTACTGTATTAATTCTTCGATTCTCTATTCATAGATGTATTGTAATATATTCTAACTTTTTCCTTTATGTATTATTTTTATAATATAATAACCTCTCTTGACAAAATATTTTATACATATTTTAAATACTAATACTGTAATGATGATGAACTTGTGTTGTAAAAGTGTATACATAATATACTATTTATCGTTTTTTTGTTGGTTGCATATAATATTATGGAAAAAAGCAACAAAAGGATATTTTTGTCATGGTGTAGGAATTTAATTATTATACTATATATTTTTTTCTCTCAAACTCGAATGAACTGACTGAAGTTGACTCATTGTTGTTGTTGTATTGTATTGTATCGTATTTTGTTGTTATTTGTTTTTGGGTGATGTCCTGTGGATTGAAGAATCAATTATTTATTTATTTTATAATACATAATACATATTATTATTTACTATATTTACTGTACTATTATACATATACCTACAATCTAGCTACCTATATAGTTTAAATTAAACTCTATTATGCTACAATACATAAACACGTAATAATATACAATTATTATTGAGTGTAATGGAGACTGTTTCCTCGTTTTATTTTTCTCTCAATATATATACGAGCCTATATAAATAATATAATATTACATTATCATGTCCACATCGCACAGTTGCGCACCAAAAGCTAATTAGTCTAATGTAATGTAATAATATATTATAATTTTTTTTATTAATCCCCTTCCCCCGGAGTCCCCAGCAAACAGAGTAACTTTCCATTTCTATGGTTCACCCTGTTTATAATACATAATATAATATTGTAAAAATATATGTATTTGTAACTATGAATTTACACAGGGCTCATTTATTTCTACAATTTGTCAACTTTTTTGAGGTTTGTCTTCGAATTGTGAGAGATTATTATGGATAAGGGTAATGAATTAGGTATGAAATCTTCCAAACATCCAACAAACATACGCCTATATTATATTATAGTTCTGTTTTATTTGAGTTACAGAATTGCATGGTAAAATACCCTGCATATTTTAAGGGTCGAAATAGTGGAGAAGAAGAAGGCGGTGAAACACTGCAATTAAAGTTGTGAATTTCAAATATTATGTACACATCAAAAATTGGTCAATATCAATATCAAGTGTAATATTTATATATGTATGATATGATACAAGTCCAATTGGAGAATGGTGTAATAACTATATAAAAACATAACCATATTAATTACAGTAAATGTAAACCACATATATAAATGTACCTTCGAAGTGTTATGATATATGGATATGATGAAACCAAAAATCTTACCTGAAATTGAAACCGTAGAGTTAGCAGCAAGATTAATGTAGTAAGAAACATTATATTTAAGCGTGCATGACATAATAAATGAACCAATATTTTCGGAAAACAAAAAAAACAAATTCTTTTTTATCGAGTCTTCATTTATTTCCTTATTTTTTAAGTTTAACTCATGTAGAAATGATATTCATGTTTTCGCCGTTCATTGTTCATCAGTAATTCTCATAAATCATTACGTCACAAGTCATAATAATGATACAAGAAGATAATTATAGTGATAAGTTTGCACCCACGGTTTTTCATTTTTGATTTTCGATTACATGATTATGTGCACTTGGATTCGGACTATCATTGTATCAATAATTAGACATTAAGTTCACCAAAAGTACACGCATCTTGCTTGAACACAAAATTTCCATGAATTTTTTTTTCTGTGAAAGTCCTGCAAAGAATCTCGAACCTAAAAGAAAGCAAAAAAAGCACTCTCAATACTTTCCCTGAATGTTTCCCAGCAAGTTTGCTTTATTTCCGGTTGGAGAGTAAAAGTACCGACATATTTCATATTTCTTCTTGCACGGAGAAAGTTTATGCGCATTTCGTTTCCATTGTTACAATAATATTACATGATGATGATAATTTACGCATACAAAGGCAAAGGTAAAGGATGAATAATAGAAATACTTTTTACTGCTTCATTTTATTTATTTAAATCAATGTTCAATTTATTACATTTACAGGTACTCAGAATCAACTAACTACTTGTAAACAACAATACAATAATGATAAATAACAATAATATAACAACAGTTAAGTAATCACATATGATAAATAATTATTATTTAAGTATAATATAAGTAAGTACAATAAGGAGCAATAAATTATTGCAATAAATAAAATAAAGTGTGTGGTGTAAGTATTAAGTAAGTAATAAGTATGTAGGACAAGTACGTTTACGAATACAATGAATTTAAGTAAAGGTTAGTTGTTTAAATATTTTTCTTTCACGTAGCTATTTATACCGTAACCATAGTTTTGAAACAAGAAATCTAGCAAGAAAAGGTTAAATACTTAAACTTTAACAATTAATAAATAAATCCAATCAAGAGAAAAGTCGAAAATTTGAAAATCATTCTTGTATCTTAAAATGAGCGAAATATTTGAGAAGGTAAAACGTGTTTACAAATTGTAATGTGTGGTCATTCTCTATTTTCTAGAGACGAATTAATCTTAGATTATTATCACTTATAAGTATTCGATATGATCACAAAATGAGACTAGCTAACAATTATGTATTATGTATTCCTATTCTTATCCCGTTTTGTTCATTTAGATATTTTGTGTTTGGTTTTGTAAATATTTGTAAACATAATATTTGCATTTTTTGCCACTTTTTGCTCAAAATTGAGGTTTTACGAGTAGTAGGATATTTGGGAGCTGGTGTTTTGTCCAAATTAGTTTCATCTTCTCAGTTTACTCATAGTTTTGGTTTTGGATGCTTTCAAACTGGATGGTTTCATCTTGAAGACCTTCGATAGCCTGGTACTTTTCCCACTCCAACAACATTCTCTGCAGATTTGGGGACACGCACTGAGCACAAACCACGTGAGGACTTCCGCTCTTGTCGGGGATGCACTCACAGTGCTTTAAAAAAAGAGAGAGAAGGACAAAATTTAATTTAATTTTCAATTAACCCCTTTAAGATTTTTCACATCTTTTCCCTAATTATTAAAATAAAAAAAGTTTAACATACTTGGCATGGAGAGGGTTGAGCAGTTTGGGTGACTCGTCGAGTCCAGACGTCGATGAACTTCTTGGAGGACTTTTGAAGGGTGAATCTGGTTCCATTGGTCTCAATGGCAAGGGGAGTGCAGAGGTCCTTGGGGAGGTTGATTTGGCGTTTCAAAGATCGGTCAGCATCGAGGTTGGTGTCCCGAATGTGGGCAGTATGGAAAACTCCTTGACGGTCAATTCCAAACATTTTGCTGCTTCCAGCATCCTTCTTGTTTCCCTGTAGAAATTAAAAATTATGCATGTAATTTTCATTTTTCCGCTTTGAATCACTAAAGCCGTGGCAATTTTCGTAAAAATTTGATGAAATTTGACAACTTTGTAAAAATTTGATGAGATTTCTATGGCAATTGATTAAAACCTCATCAAAAATTGACCAAAATTTTCTCATAGACATACTTGCTACTTTTAATTTTTTTACCTTGAAAGAGAAATCCTTGGGAGTCAACATATGAAGTTTCATGTCATTCTCCAAGAGAAGAGTGAGGGTATCAGGGTAGTGTCTCTCACTTCCACACTGTTCATCCCCGCAGGTGATGGCGATCAGGGTCTTGGAAACTCCAGCCCGGAACTTGAGGGTACCGGCGGCGAATTCGATGGCTCGATAAAGATCACCTTGACCCTCGCCGTTCATCTCGAGGTTTTCAGAGATCTTGAAGAGGGTGCTGTGAGCCCAGACTTGTCCAGCTGAGGTGCGGATGTGGGGGTTGCGGTGGGGTCCTTGACCTCCATAACCGACGAGGGCAAAACGGTTGTTGGTCAGACCACCCTGGTTTCTCATGGTGGTGTCCAACTTGCGGATGAGGTCAGTGAGTCCTTGGGTGGAGAGACAGGAGGATTCCTCCAAGAGGATGACCACGTCCGAGGATTTGGGGGGTCGAACCTCACCGTTGGCCTCGAGTGTCGCATTTTCTCCACTCATCAGGGTGGTTCCGTCCTCCAATTTACAGTGGACTAGATAAATTTTAAAAAATTAAACATTTTATTCAACTTTCAACAATTATTACTAAAAAAACTCCAAAAATTTATCTCCAAACGTTTATCTGTATTGTTATTTACCACAGACAGGGGGAAGCCAGACATCGACTCCACTCTTTTGACACTCGGCGACGTAGGCGCTGATGGCGGTGCAAGCGGACTCCTGTCTTCCGGCCTTGTTGACATTGCGAGAGGTGTCAAAGCGGCACATGTCTCTAAATGGGGTCACATCGACACGGTCAAAGCAGGGGCGCAAGAGACTGTTCTTCTCGTCAAAGTGCTTGCTGCAAACGTTGTCATTGTTATCGATCATCTCATTGTTGTTGTTGTTGTTGTCGGCTCTGGCCAAGTTCTTCATGCGGCACTCTCCGCTCTGTCGTCCGACCCGCCAGGAGTGAGCAAAGGCGGCCACATCCTGGACAATTTGACCTTCTGGAGTTCTCATGTCGTTCATCTGCTCGTTGTCATAGGAGCCGAGGAGACCCGCAATTTTACCGAAATACCAGCCGCTAACAGAGACGGTGCAGACAGCAGGGGACTGACTACAGGTCATTTGGAAACCACGACTGTCGAAGATCTCGAGAGTGTTTGGGAGACGACGGATGAAAGTAGGTCCGACCTCAAGAGGCAACTCGGTTTTTCGGCCGTCCAAAGTGACCTTCAAGTTACTGGGGTCAATCTCAACATTGTTGTTACCGGAAATGAGGGAGTAGCTCCTCTTGCGAACAGCGATGAGGGAGTCGGAGGGAGAGTTTTCGTAGTTGACGATCAGACTAAAGTTGTTGTGGAGGAGGTCGGCGGCAAGGACGTAGCTGCACTCGCCCGCAAAGCGGAAGTACTGCTTGTCAAAGGTGTAGTAGTGGTAGTCACCGGCCATGACGGCGTGGGCTCCAAAGGGTGGCAAAATGTCCCGGAGGTTCATGTCCCAGGCGGGCTTGACATTGCTCATCGTGTCCATGATCTTGTAGTAGAGTTCGCTCATCTTGTTGACATCCTCCTGGTCGTCGGCGGAGCCGCGAAGGGTGGGCAGGGAGTGGAAGTCATCCCACTGAAGGAAGGTCAAAGGTTGGTGGTATTCGATGGCTCCCTTTTGGGTGTCCCAGATGAGGGTATAAGTGGGCACGTGGCGACGGACCACGTTGTCCAGGTAGTGGAGGGCCTTGGTGACCAAGAGCTTGATGGTTTGCTCTGCTTCGACGAAGCCGATGAAACGGGAGACGGCCATGTTGACCTTGAGGGAGATGTGACGAAGGTAGGGGAAGGGAGGCAACTCCAGGATGGCCAAAAGGTTCTTCTCCTCAACGGCGACCATCAGGGCGTCGTAGTAGGGCAAGTAGTAGACACGGAGTCGTTGCCAAATGCTGGGAAAGAAGCAAATGAAAAATGAAAAATTAATGTGACCTTTGATGTTGACCTTGACCTTTGACATTAAAATGAAAATATTGAATGTAGTTATGTATATACTCACAGTTCATCCAAGTAGACTCGGGCCTTGTCAACAAAGTCTTGCAAAGGCAGTTCTTCAACCCAAGAGGCATAGTCTTGGTACAGGAGAACGGCCGAGCGGATGAATCCAACGCCCATAATCTTCTTCTCAAGGATGTCTAGCTTTCCCTCGACAATCTCAACGAGGGTCTCATAAACGTCCTCGACGAAGTCAAAGAAGTCGGAGAGGAATCTAAAGTTGTGTCTCCAGATGTGCTCGACCCAGTCCTCGAGTTGGTCCCAGAGTTGGCCAACCTCCTTCTCAAGGTTTCCAGCAAAGTTGCGGGCAACGTCGATGATCTGTTCGGTGGTCTCTCCGATGATCCGGAGGATGTCACTGATGACGTTGGACATGTTGGAAAGGATGTCAGCACTATGGATGAAAAAATTTAGAAAAAAGGATCAGATTTTGATATTTTTCTTTGAAAATTTCTGAAAATTCCCTAAAAATCATAGACACTCACCCAACAACGAAAACTCCTTCAACGGATCTGCCGACGACTTTTCCGATATCCTTGACGTACAAAAAGTTGGAATCATACACATTCTGGAACCAGCGGACGATGACGAGGGCTTCCTCAGCAAGGGTGGTGACTTGTTCAAAGGTGAATCTTCCGAGTTCAGTCAAAGCAATTTGGACTCCAGGTTGGAGGTTTTTCCATCGGCCGACGACTTCTTGTTGAACCTTTCTAGTCATGCTGGAAACCATGGAGGAGATGTATGGATAGTTGTTGTCCAGACTAAAGTCGATGAAAATATCCTCGAGCTCTTGGTAAAGTTCGGGTCTCCAGTTGATCTTGGTGGAGAGGATGTGACTGGTGTTGAGTCTCACAGCGGCAAGGACGTCTTGGACATTCATTCCATACTCCTCGCGCCAAACCTTCAAGCTAACCTCCTTGTTGTGGGGAAGTCCAGCGGTCAAAAAGAATTTCCGGTCATGCTCGTGCTCGATAACCAAGTCCATGTACTTGCGGTCCTTGTAAACGTTGACGTTCATCTGCTTCTCCATCATCCGGAAGTTGACAATGACCAGATTGACCTCTTGGACAACTTGGGCCCGGATAAGGGATTGAAGTTGTTGTTGTTGTACCGTGGTGGTTCCGACTCCAGAGCCAGCGCTCAGTTCAAAGAGTCCAGAGCGAGTGACCTCATCGATTTGGTAGACGGCTTGGAGCATGTGAGTTTGACCTTGGGTGTCCAAATAGGAGATGGCCAAGGTGGCGGGGCTATCGTCGGTCTGCTTCTTACCCAAAAGTTGGACGTTAAAGTTGGAGGCGGGGTGACTGATGACCATGATGAATTGACCGTCTTGTTTGGGGTGGGCAAAGGTCATGGAGAATTTGTCCTGAGGATAGGCGGTCACTTGAAGGGCCACTTCAAGAGTCTTGATCATCTCGTTGGCCATAGCCTTTTCCATATAGAGGGTCACGTCATGGGTCAAGGAGGGGTGGACAAGGGTCAAGATGGTCTTGACACTCTGGCTCTTCCAGGCGTTGACCTTTTCGCTGTTGTACTTGAAGCCAACTTTTTTCGTTGGGTCCCGTTTGGCGTCCCACTTGAGCTGGACGAATCGGTAGATTTGTTGGCTGCTGTCAACGGTGGCCGCCTCGAGTTGGATTGCCCTGAAGGGAGTCTCAATGGTGGTCAAAAGTTCGTACTTGCGCCCGGATCTTGAGCTTGAGTGGGCGGAGAGGTCATGAAGTTGGACAGAGTAGCCGACCTCGTGAAGTTCGGAGGACATTGGTGGTTGAACTCGGATGCGAAGGCTTTGCTCCAACTTGACCGCGGTCAAAAGATGACTGAGGACGACCTGGTAGGAGCCCATGCCGCCAGCAGAGATTTTAATGGAGCCAAGACGGGCCGCGGAGGTGGTCGTGGGGCGACTGATCAAAAATTCGAGGCCAACGGTGCTCTCTCCAGCTCGTCGGGTGTCCCAGCAGACTTCGGACACAACCCGGAGTTTTTGACCGGGCACTCGTTCGTACGTCAGGGCGAGGGCGATGGGGCGAAGGGGGTTGTGGATCTCCAGACTGCGTCGGCCGTTCATGTTGACCAACTCGAGTTGAATGATTTTCTTCTGGTTGTAGATCAAGTTGAGGTTCATGTCGAGGTTGTTGACAATCTTCTCCAGGGTCAAACTCTCCTTTCTCCAGTTGAGGGGGGAAAGTCGGAGACCGGCGGAGGCGGATTTCAAAAGAGTGAACGGAGTCTTAATCAAGAATTGGGCATCAAGAAGTTCCTCCTTGTTGTTGAACAAAAGTTGAATGTTGAACAGTTCAGCGCGTTCGTATTCGACAAGGAATTGTCCCGAAAAGTCGGAGCTCTGACCTCGGATGACCTCAAATCGGACCTTGGTGTGGAAGTCGGGTTGAGTGGGGTCGACGACAGCTTCAAAGATAGTGTAAACGTGGTCATCGGAAATGCCGGCTTCGAGGGTCAAAGAGGGTCGTTGTTCGGCCCAGGAGCCGGACAGTTGACCTTTGTACACGCCGCCGCTGTGGACCTTGCTCTCAGCCTTGATGTTCAGGGGGGACTCGAGGGGGCTGCCGATGGTCAGCTCGCCGTACATGTCGGTGAATCCGTTGAACTTGTAGCGGTAGTCAACCTCAAGACGAGCAGGGGTGGACCAAGAGGGGTGTTGGAACTCGGCGATGATGCTGTGACCTTCGTGGTAGTCCTCGAGACGGACGGAGGCGACGAGATTTTGGAAGTTGGCGAACGGCGTGTTCAAGTTGACGGCGAGACGACGGTTGCCACGCTCGTTGACGATCGTGGAGGTCAACTCGAGCTTTTGGTCATTGAGCTCGGCGAAGGCGCTGAGTTCGGCCCAAGTTTTCCATTGAAGACGACCGGTCAACTCCCACTGGACACGGGTGGCTCTTCGGCTGCCACTGAGGTAGGAGGGGAGGACGGCGTCGAATCGGATTTTGGCGGGGGTGGTCATTTGAGTGTGAAGGTCATCAAGGGATGGAACTTGGAGGGTGGCTTGGAAAACCTTGCCTTGCTCCTGTTGGTTCTTGCGCTGTTGTTTAGGGTTGGTCTTTTCAAAGGAAATTTCAAACTTTCCAGGACGGCCTCGTTGGGGGAGGTTGCAGATTGCTGGATCAAAAAAAAAAAAACAAATGAATTTTTACACTGTTGAAAATCGTTCAAAAATGACGTTTTTTTTAAATTTTGAAAATTTTGAAAAATTTTACCTGCTCCCTTGTAAGTAACCCATGGAAGTCCGACGACGATCAAAGGTTGAATATTTCTGAGGGCAAAAGGCTCAAAGATTGGAACTCCGCTGAGGGTGAAGATGGCATTGGGGAAGTCCTTGAAGGGGGTGTAAATTTCAGCGTGGATCTCGTTGGCCCGGATCTTTCCACCGATGGTGAATCTCTCCATGTTTTGGAAGGGCGTTCGCACCTCCAACTTGGACTCCAAATCCCGGGCATTGTTGTACTTGCCGGTGGCTTCAAGTCTCCATTGTTGCTCATTGACCTTGGCATCGGCCAACAACTCGACGTCCTGATCCCTCACAACAATCTTGCTCTGAACGTTGAACTCGTTTCCGGGCACAAATCTGCTTTGGACGTTGAGGCGGGCAGCCAAGTCCTGGACATTGACGGATCCCTCGAGGGCATGACGCTCTCCCAGGATGTCGGCAATCACCGAGGTTCTCACTCCCATTTCTTTCCTGTCCACATTCCAATTGACGTTGATGGCCACGGGCTTCTTAAATGAGGGGGACTGAAGATCGGCCGAAATTTGACCTCTCTCGGCATCCAAGGTCAACACCATTCGTCCAGAGTGGACGGCCTTTCTCGTTCGGCACTCCATGTCAATTTCAAGTCCCTTGTTGTCGTTTTGATCGATGAGTCTGAATTTGGTGAGGACGTTGAATTTCTTTCCAGAGAGCAGTTGTGGACTCTCTCCGTTGACCGTGACCTCCCAAATTTGACCCACTTGCTTAGCCTCGAGGGCGAGTTGGTGGTCTCCAAGGATTCCGCTCATTTTTCCAGCAAAGGCAAGGACATCTGGGGTAATGGTGGCTTCTCCAGTCCAGCCAATGGTTTGTCCATCACTGACCTTTCCACGGGTAGCCTCCAATTCGATGACATACTTGGGGCGGGACCATCCCAGGTCAAGCTTGAGCATGACCTCGTAGGGTTTGTGGAGGAGGGTTGGAGCGTTGACCAAGAAACGAGCCTCGGCATTGCCTCCGATTCGGGTGTAAACTGTCTGGATGTTGACGGAGTGCTGACTGCACCCTCCGGACACGTTGAGGATGACTGACCTCTGACCCTTTGACCTTTGGTCATCAACATTGAGGGACCCATCGATGGAGAATCGGAAAGGGGTGTGACGGGGGTAGATGGCGGGAAGGTCAGCAACAGCTTCAATCTTGAGAATGGGAAGGTCCGTGTTCCAGGCCAATTGAACGTCGTTGTTTTCATATTGAACTCTGACCTTAAAGTTGCGGGCGGCCAGGATTTCGGTGGAGATGATAAATTCGACGGGGCCGTTGGTGGGGATGAGAGGAGTGTCGATCATGGTTCGGATTCCGAGTTGTTTGGCGTTATGGATGGGCACTTCGTAGCCGAAGGCGGCCTTGGACACTCCACTGGAGGGGAGGGTCAAACTACCCTCAACATGAAGGACGGAGAATCCGGATTTGGAGCGGAGGACGGTAAGCTCGGCGGAGATGTCGGGGTAGGACTCACTAGGGAGGCTGAAGGTCAGCTTGACAGTTCGTTCGACCACACGACGTCCGTTCTGGGGCTTTTCAAGGGTGGAGAGGAGTCCGCGGATGGCAAGGGCGCGGTCACCCATCTTGAGATCGACTTGACCATCGAAGGCACCCTCGCCAAGTTTCTTGACGTTCATCTGGGCGTCCAACTTTTGGTAGAGGGCGGGAATGTCTACGTTCATGGAGGAGTGGAAGGAGCCCTTGGAGGTGGTGGCACGAGCTTCCAGGGAAGACTTTTGACCATCGTAGAAAAAGTGACCTTTGGCGGACAACTCTTCTCCAGGGATGGCCGTGTACACTCCGTTGGTGCGGATCTCGGGGGTCCAGGGAGTTTCGATGGTAGCCTGCGCAAAATTGATGCATTTTTTAGCAAATTTTAAAAAAAGTTCAAAAATCGAAAACTGTCATAAAATATAAAATGTCGTTAAAAAACTGACCATGAATCGTCCATTTCCGGCCTCGGCGAGAGCGCGAACCTTTTGATCCTCAGCCCATCGAACGGTGGAGTAGAAGATCTTTTGACCGTTGGTTTGGACAAGAGTCTTCAAGGTGTATTGGTCAGCGAGGGTCACATTGAAGGAGTATTGATCGGCACTCATCAAATGACTCGTCTTGATCTTGAACTTCTCCTCATTGTTGGCCTCGAGGACGAATTCAGTGGCGGCGTTGGCCCACCATTGTCCGGCATGTCGGCTTCCACGTCGTCCACTTCTATGGTTGTTGCTGTTGTTGTTGCGGATGTCAATTTGACCCCGGAGGACGACATTTTGCTCTCCCCATTTTCCATTAATGTTGACCATACCGTCGTCACCCACGTTCAAGTGGAGTTCTCCGCTGGTCAACTTGTCCCAGGTGGAGGTAAGACGCAGGTTTCCACGGGCGGCGATGGAGTTGTTTGAGGGAATGCGGATCTTGCCCTCGAGCTTGACCTTTCCTCCCATGGCGTTGATCTCAACGACGAACATTTTGTGGGCAAAGTCGGTTGACCTTCCGTTTCCATTGTTGGATCCATCCTCAATCTTGGCCTCGAGACTCATGTTCTCAAAGTTGGGGATGCCCGACTTGAAGGTGATGAGAATCTTGTCCATGGTCACGGAGAGGGATCCGGCGATCTCGGGGTACTTGTCCATTTGAAGGGATATTTGACTGCTGATTCCTTGACGATAGTTGCCACGATGGTCCATCTCGACCTTGATGGATGGAATGACCTCGGGTTGAGGACTGTGGAGTCGGAATCGGGCGAGGAAGTCGGTAGGATTAAGTCGAAGGGCTGAGTTGACCTCCCATTTACCAGTAGTCTCGCTGTTGACGCTGACACTGATGTGACGGGTGTCGTCCCGGTCAATCTTGTAGCCGGCCTTGAGACTGCCGCTGACACTGACCTCGATCAAGGGCACGTTACTGTTGACCTGCATCCTCAACTCGATTTCGTTGGAGTTTTCCGAGTCACTGGGAACGGCGGCGTCAGCGCGAACGTTGATTTGATATTGATCTTGAGTGTAAGTCAACTCCATGAATTTGGCCTCCTGGATGAGGTCATATGCGGCCATCAAGGTGAAAGGTTGACACACCATCGGGGCGTTGAAGGTCCACTTGAGCTTGCTGGCCATGGTGTTGAAGGAGAGCAGAGCGTTGGTGTTCACCAAAGTTTCATCGTTCAGTTTGGCGGTGAGGTCGAGGTTGTGACCGGATTGACCGGAGGTCAATTTTCCATTGATGGCGGCATCTCGGATGAGATCAAATGGAGTTTGGATGGAAATGTCCAGGGTGGAGGCAGCAGTGTGTCGCTTGACGGAGGAGGAGAAGGTGAATTGTTGTTTCATCCCTTGCCAGGTGTACATCAGGGAGGCGGCGAGTTTTCCATTTCCTCCCTGGGCAAAGTTGTAGTGAGCGGTCAAACCGTTGACATTTTCGGATTGATGGTTACGTGACCCGGATTTTTCGGTGGGGTTCAAGTAAATCTCAAATTTGGCGGCTTCCCAATCTCCACCCTCATTTTTCCACGAGGATTTGACCGACTTGTGGAGTCCGTCCAGCTGGAAGTTTCCGACGGCGTTTCCACCCTCCAAACCACCCTCGACGGTCCAGTCGATCTTCAAGTTCTCCATGACTCCGGGGAGCATTGAGGTGTGGAAGGTCAAGAGTCCGGTTTTAAGGTCATTGCCAATGTCGGTCTTGAGAGAGGCGGAGTAGTCTGAGGGACCCAATTCCAAATGGACACTGACCGTAAGAGGGGCCAGAGACCAGGTGATCTTGTTTCGGCTCTCAATGTTCTTCATGTGCTTGAAGCTAGAGATGAGGTTGGCCTTGACCTGTCCGGAGGTCAGCTCGAATTCTCCGAGAAGCTCCTCCTTTCCGTTTCGCTGGAGGGTGAAGCGGAGTTGAGAGGGGGTGGCGTAGCTCATGGTGTAGGCAACTTGTTCATAGCCACTGACTGGAGTGCTTAGGGTCAACTTGAGGTCAGCGGAGGAGGGGAGGTATCCTTGTTTGCGGTGATGGTCATAAACACCCTCGAGTTTGGCGCCATAGCGGAACTTTTGGTTTTGGAAGGTGAGGGCGGCCAACAGTTGGCCTCCGGCGATCTTGACCTCCAAGTTGGACTTGACCTTTTCAAATTGATCGATGGGAGTCTCCAAGTCGACGGTGATTTGAGTCAGGCTAAGGCCATTGAAGACGTAGCGACCCTTGACCTTGAACTCTTGGTCGTTGAAGAGGAGGCGGGACTCGTATTGACCATTGGAGTGGAGGTCAGCGGAGAGTTGGAGGGTGTGGAAGAGTTCAAAGGAGGTGCCAAGTTGGAGGTTGAAGGAGTGGGAGGAGGCGGTGAAGGCGCCTTCGATCCGGTACTTTTGTCCGTTGTATTCAGCTTCGAGGAGGAGAGTGGCGGGTACATTTTGGTGGCTGGCGCCGTTAGCCTGGATTTTTCCAGCGGCTTCAATTTTCTCAATGTCAAAAGAGGGAGCGGAAAAATCTCCGGCCACTTCAACATTGAAGATGTTGCGGCTTAAGTCAAGTTGATGTTGAAGGTTGACCTTTCCACTGATGACCTGCTCGTCCTTTTGGGCAGAGAAGCTGAGAGTGTGCAGTTTTTCGGAGTTTTCGGATTGACTTTTAACTGACCGGTCGTAGTTGACGTTGAACTTGATCTTACGGAGATGGTCGATGGGGGTTTCAATGTCCAAGATGATGGCAGCGTTGGTTCCGTGTCTCCAGTTGACTAGTTTATCGTCCTTGTTGATAGACAGGGAGGCATCAATCGTCTGACCGTTCAGTTGACCTCGGATGGAAAAGATTTTTTGGTGACCTTCTGGCTGGTACTTGAGAGCGAGGGTGAGACTGGTCTCTTCAATGTCAAAGACGGGCGCCGAAACGTCAGCCTTAACTTGAACTTGACCTTGCTCGTGGTTGGACTTGACCTCGGTGTCAAGTTTGAGGGCGGGTTGACCGTTCAACTCCAAGTTGACCTTGGCGGCGTGGTGACCTTGACTCTTTTGTTGGTGTTGAACCTTTCCGGAAATTTGTTCAAATCCGGACAAGGGAGTGACGGCGTTGATGGAGAATCCAGAGTGGGTCAGGGCAACGCGACCCCCAATTTTGTGGATCTTCTCAGAATCAGATCCAGTCTTGAGTTGAACATGGGCTTCATAGTCTTGACGAAGGTCATAGGTCAACTGGAGGTCATACTTGGTGATTTCACTGCCGTCGACGGAGAGGACCGCGGAGCCGTGAGTTTTTTCAAGCTCCCATTGGGCATCAAGTTGATAGGCGTCTTGGTTGAGGGAGGCCTTGAGACTGACGTCCTTCTTTTGGTGGGCGGGGTCAAGTGACCACTGACCTTGGACAGTGGCCCGACGGACAAGATCTCCGGGAGTTTCAATCAACATGTTGACATCCTTGGCCGAAACGTATCCCTTGACGACAATCTTCTGGTTTTCGAGGACGACCTCCAAATTGCCCCCATATCGCTCTCGGGTCAGCAGTTCGAGGTCAAACTCCATGTTGGTCCAGTTTTCAATCGGGGTCTTGACCGTGATCATGAGCTTCTCAACAAGGTAAGTCAACGTGTGGTGATGGGTGGAGAGACGGACTTGGGCGTTCAAAATGTATTTTTCACCCTCCTTTTGAGCCACGAGTTGGACGCTCTTGGTGGGGCTGCTGCTGTCCAGTTGGAATTGGCCAGTGAGAGACACGTCCTTCCAGCCCTCGATGGGGGTGACGGTGCGGAAGAGGAGTTTGTTCCAGTCCAAACCAAAGGTCGTAATGACCTCATAGACCTCGGGGGAATATTTGGTTTGACCCTTGATTTTGAGGGTGTGGGTGCCGCTGAGGTATTCCCCTTGAGCCATGGCGTGAATCATGGAGAACTTGAAGACGGGTTCCCCATTGACAATGAGGGAGGTGCGGAGGTCACTGTAGCCGGCGAGGGTGACGATGAAGGAGCCAGAGTCTTCTCCCTTGAAGATGACCTCAACTCCCTTCTTTTCATCGGTCCATTGACCCATCCCAGAGATGGACTTTTCCTCTCCGTTGTTCAAGTACTTGGCAGAGACTTCGATGGCAGAGTTCTCGAGTTGGTATTCAGCAGCAAGTTGAACTTTGTTCTCCAGGATGTTGAACAACTCACTCTTGATGTCCACCTTGATGAAGCCCTTGTTTGGTTTTGCCTGGATAATAAAAATTCAGAGACATTCATTTATTTTTAATCAAATTTTGGATTTGTTTTGCTTTTTTTCATAAAAATCGTATGGCAATATATAAAATTGTACCTGAGCAGAGAAAACCAAGTCGATGAGTCCAGCACGATCCTCCTTCAAAATGACTTCGAGGGAGTTGTGCTGATTGTTGAGGACAATGCTGGCGGTCACATGGTGGCCAAAGGAGCAGTCAACCTCCACATTTCCACTCATTCGTCCATTCTTTTGTCCAGCTCCAGCCTTGATAGCGAAGAGACTTTGGCCGTTCTTTTTGGCCGTAAGAGAAGCCTCATATCCATCTCGGCCCTCGTTCTTCATCTCCCCACGGATCTCCACTGGAGAAAAGAAGCTTGAGGAAATGTCCAGCTGCAACTTTCGTCCATTTCTGATCTTTTCCAACTCTCCTTTAACCTCAACCTTGTGTTGATTGTGCATCACGGAGCCATCAAATTGTTGACCATTCTTGAGGTTAAATTCCACGGACATACGATTGACATCTTGGCTCTCATCACTGTCGTAGTCGTTATTCAAGTTCAACAAAGCCAAGACCTTGTTCAGCCTCTTGACCTCGATTTGGGTGGAGTGGTTGATCTGGAGCTCTCCCCGTCGTTCCATTTTGTGGACACTGGTCACCTGGATTTTGGGCAGGATTTCAACCATGGAGGAGTCGATGAGGGCGGAAAAATCCCATCTGTCCAATCCGGAGGATCTGAGGTGGGTCATCAGGTCAAGAAGTTGTTCCGTTCCTCGGGTAGCTTTGATCACAACTTTGAAGTCGCCGCTCTTTCGCACGTGCTCCAAGTCCAAAGACATCCTTGGTTGTTTATGGAGGTCGGCCCAAATTCCAGCTTGAAGTTGAGTAGAGGAGGCCAAGTTCCAGTTAAGTCCAGCTGAATGGCGCTTGTCATCGATAGTGGCGTCAACCTGGATTTGTTTTCCATTGTGACCTTGACCCTGGGCTGACCAGCTCAGTTGGTAGTTGTTGTGGGGAATCGTCAGCTTGGTGTTGACCACAGAGTCCAAAATAGAGTTAAAGCGACCCTCGGAGGACAGCTTGATGGTTTGGATTCGTCGGCGCTCGGTCCAGGAGACGGTGGTTTCGTGGCGGAAGTTGGCCCGGGAGCCAACGACGTTGGAGGACAAGGTCAGGGGCATGATGGGACATGACGGGGCGTTTAAGGTCAGTTCGATGGCGCGATTGTCATTCTCGTTTTTCAAGGAGAATTGACCTTCGAGTTTTTCCAAGGAGGAGATGGGGGTGGTCAGGATGAACTTGTAGGTCAAGGGGTGTCGGGAGCCAGAGAGCTCGAGTTGAACTCGTTGACGTTGTTGACGACGAGGGGTCCAGTCGATGATCAAGTTGGTGATCAGGCTGTTTTCGTTTTGGTGACCGAGCTCAGCTTTAATCTGGAAATATAAAAAGGAGGGAAAAATCGTTGAAAAGGTTTCAAACAATATTTTAAAATGTTCAAAAAATTCTAAAAAAAATTATACAAATTATACCTGAGGAATAGATCCACATCCGGTGAAGTCAAAGTTGGCCTTGAACCCATGATTGACATAGTTGACCGAGGCCTTGATGGTCTTCTCCCGTTCTCCGACCTTTCCAGTGATTTGAATACTCTTCTCCATTTTGGAGTGACCCAGTCTGACGTATCCTTCAAGGCGCTCCATCCCCGTGAATTGGGCCGAGGTGAGAATCTTGCACTCGTGGTTGGTCATCAAAGTTGCGGCCAAAGTCATGGATCCTTGGTATCCATCGAGAGATCCTTGAAGCTGACTGTTGATCTCCTTGCCATTGCGACTCATCGTGTGCTCCACAGCATAAGACAAGTCTCGGAGTCCATCGATGGGCGTTTCAAGCTTGGCCGAGACCACAAATTTGTAGAGGTTCGTGTGAGGGGCCTCAAGGGCAAGGGCCCATTTTTGGCCCTCCCAGACTGTCTCTAATTGAAGGGCAGTCTCGCTGTAGCTTCCGGCGCCGCTGAGCACTTGGTCAAAGTAGTTGACCTGGAAGTTCACGGAGCGGGGGTCAAAGGTTCCGGTGAATCGGACCTTACTCTGAGGAGATTGGTCCTTGGCGGGGTAGAAATTGAAGGTCAGGGCGATGGGGCCGGGCAAATCACCACGAAGCTATAATTATTAATTTTCAAAAATAAAATAAAATATCTCAATGTAATTTAATTTTTTATCGCAAATTCCTAAAAAAAACTTACAGTAGCATCAATGGCCACGTGTCGGGTGCCCTTGAGGTCAACATTGAGGACGCGGTCGCCCTGCTTGGTCTTCTTGAGGATGACCTCTCCATTGTAGTTGCGCTCGTTGAGGTTTAGTTTTCCGGTGAGTTTTTTGGTGTTCTTGGCGACGCCATAGTCAAGACTGGCGCTCCACTTGCCGCTGTACTCCTCGTTTCCTTCGATGACCAGTTGGCCGTTGAGACTGCTCTGTCGGTCGCTGGCGGCAAAAGCTGCACTTCCGAAGAATGGGGAGGCAGTGAACCCACGGGCGCGGAATTCGGCGCTTTGCTCCAACTTCTTGGCGTTTGACTTGTTGATGTAGATAAGACTGGCCTTCATCTCGGGGCTTTGGTGGGGAAGGAAGATGAATTCTCCCTCAAATTCTCCGTCTCGGACCTCGCGCAAGTGAGAGCGAATCGAGTACTCGGTTTGGGGCCAGTTGACCTTGGCTGACAGGGCCTTCTTGATAAGCCCATTGTTGTTGTTGGACTCGTCGGCAAAGTCGATCTCGGCACGAACTTCGTTTTGGGGATTGGTTCGTCCCACGAATTTGGTGGTCATACCGAGGTTGTTCAATTTGTGGGTGAGCTCAACGTGGTAGTCAATTTCTTGACGGGGGGCGAGGAAAGTCACTTTAAGGGTCAAGTCTTGGCTTTCTCGGGTCACTTGGTTGTTGTACAAGGTTTGACCTTCCCAGGAGGATTTTCCCAAGCTAGGTACAGAAAGTTAAAAAAATGAATTGTCATAAAAAATAGAGAAATTTTAACTTGTTTTGGTCATTTTAATAAATTTTTTCGTTCTCTTACCGGGCAATAAGGTTGTTCTCCAAGTATCCGATGCTCTTCTTGGTGTCCCAAGAAAACTCAAAGTTGTTCTCCGGAGCATCAAGCATAGTAAAACTGAATTGAGTGCTGAATCGTCCCAGAGTTCCCTTCTTGCTACTCTGTACCTTGGCGCTAATGTCCACGCTCTGAGTCTCGCTGTTTCTCCAGCTGTACTCGGTCACGCTCTTGACGCTGAACAAGCCTTGTTTAACTCTCAGTTGACTCCGGGCGTTCCCATTGACAATCTGGCTCTCGATGCCCACCTTGGTGTCGAACTTTTCTCCAGCCTTGGACACCTCCCCGGTGAGTCGGATGGGGGTTTGAGTGACGTGACTGAGGACGAGGTTGAGACTAGCCTTGCCATTTTCATTCCTCATTTGCATAACGTCAACGGATCCTTCAAGGGCCAAAAGGGGTCGGTTGAAAAGCTTGATGAGGAGTTCCGGTTCCATACGGCTTCCGTCCAACTGTTGGTTCAGTCCCAACTTGACCAAAAGGATTTCCTCCCGTCCACTGAGGACACTGAGTTGAAGGACCTTGGCCAGCTTGGAATAGCGGCCTTCAAGGGCGAGGGCCGTGGAGGGGGAGTTGACTGAAGCCTCCATCTTTCCATTGTTCGAGTCCCAGTGCAAGTCGGCGGACAGGCGGCGGTTGACCCGGGAGCCGGGGGTGTCAAAGAGGATGCTGACGTCCAAATCTTGACCGTGGTTGCCCTCGTTGTTAAAACGCCAGTCGAACTCGTAGGCGGTGAAGGTGTCGGTCTTTTGAAGGTAGAGGGCAGCATGAGCAGGGGTCCTCAAGGGGAAGGTCAGGTCTTGAGGAAGACTCCACTCTCCACAGATTTCCACTCCCAAAGCCCGGGAGAGGGCGGAAGAGGAGGAGGGGACGCAGGTCTTGCTGTGACTCTTGGGCACTCCGCGGGGTCCTTGTTCGATGACGTGATCTTTTTTCGAGGGTCGGAGGAGGAGGAGACTGGAAGAGACCTTGAAAATCTCTTGTTTGTCCTGGGGCAGGGCGACGGAGGCGTGAACCAATTTGGAACCCTTCATCAAAATCTTGCCCTGGAGGTGGGTGGAAGTGTGGAGGGTATTTTCCAGGCGGATTCCGCTTCTTACGGAGGCGGAAGAAGAGGAGGAACCCAATTGAACCGAGAAAATTCCGTCAACTTGGATGGCCGCACTGGGTCTCAGATGACCTTGAACATCGACCTCCTTGTTCTCCCAGAACTTGGTCAAGTCGATCTTTCCGTTGGCGGTGAGTCCGACGGTGGCCGCGGATTGGACTCCGAGACTGAGTGGAATACCCGCTCCGGTGGTCACGGTGTAAGTGGCGTCGAGAAGGATGCTGGATTTGGTGTATTCAACTTCCTTGCCGGTGGTGAGGGCATCAATGAGTTGACTCATGTCCAGCCAGTCATTACCGAATTCGTCGACGAGAGAGGGCTCGTTGTTTTCGTTGATGAGGTCAAAGTTCTTGTACATGATTTCGTGGCCAAAGATCCGAGTGTAGAGACTTCCCATGGGGTTGCTCTTGGCTTGAGCTGATTGAGCTCGGTTGTAGATGGAGGAGAGTCGTTCAATCTCGTTGTTGTTGGCGTCTCTCTTGGAGCGACGGACGGAGTGAAGGGCTTCGGTCACGGTTTCATCAGGGAAGTAGCCGTTGGGTCCGAAGATTGGCTCGAGGAGCTGCTCTAAAGCCTTGACGCGACCTCCGAGTTCCAGCACGTTGAGGGATTCTCCAAAGAGATGGACGGTCAGATTGAGCATGGCAGAGCGGGGGAGGAAGGAATCGGGGGTAAAGATGACGTTGGCGTCGGAGCTGGCCCCGGCGTTTAAGTCCTCGCGGTAGATGGAACCTTCGTAGTTTCGGGAGTATTTACGGGCGTCGGTGTTGAACTTGTTTTTCAAAAAGTCGTTGGACAAGAGGTCCCGGATGGCTTGCTTGTCGGGGGAAGAAGTTTCTTGCAGGTTGGTCAAGTGGGTCCAGACGAAGGAGCCAACTAGAAAAAAAAAGTCAAAAATCAAGAGAAGATTAAAATATATCATGTTTTAAACTGTAATTTTGTAAAAACCGAAATTCGGGGAAAGTTAAAGTTTTTCATACCTTGGTTGACCGAATCGGTGTACAAAGTGTCCTTAATGGTGTTGATGAGTTGTCGGTTGGCACACTTCATGGCAATAAGGTAGGACTTGACCCGGACCTCAGTGTCTTCGTGCATGTTGGCGTAAAGGGACATGATGTGGGTGGGTTGGTAGGCGATGCAGGGCATGCGACGGAAAGCGTCGATGGCTGCGAGTCTCACTTCGGTGGGGTTGGACTTGTCCAAAAAGCAGCGCTCGAGAACGAGTTGACCTCTTTGACTTTGACTTTGATCCTCCTCTTCAGCAGACACGGGGAATCTTCCCGCGTTTCCGATTGCCTTGAGGGCAAAGATGATTTTCCTGAGCTGTTCCAAATTTGAGGTTCTGCAGTCGTTTCCAAGGTGGGAGAAGAGGGCGTCCAAAACGTGGCGGACGGGCTCATCCTCCACGCAGTCAGTCTGGTGGTTTTTGCAGTAAGAGTTGATCATGGCAGAGATGCCGAGGAAAGCTTGATTTCTTGGGGTTTCCTTCAACAGGGGCTACAATTAAATTAAAAATACGTAATTAATTAAAACAATTTTAAAACAATTAACCTGCCAATTAATCTAATTTAACTAGCATAATATATGACAAATACTCACCTTGACGGCCTCAATCATATCAAGACTTGGGTTTTTGATAAAGGAGAGACTCGTGAGCCAGGCATCGGCTTGCTTGTCCGTGAGTTGACCCTTGAACAAGAGATCTCTCATAAAGTGGAGGGCGGGACCGGAGGCGACCAGAGGGATGGCATCCAACAACTGCTTACGTCCAACCTCACTCTTGACCCGGGTGAAAAGACCTCGGAGAGCGGTGTAGTTGATGACGCGGAGACGCTTGACCAGCTCGATAAAGTGGGAGGGAGCCTCAGCCCGAATTTCGGGGACACTCTCATCCTCCAACTTGTTCAAGATGCTCAGGATTTCGGTTATGTCGGTTTCAATCGAGTTGGAGGCTCCTTGCTCTTGGTAGAGAAGACCGGTTTTGACAATCCGAAGAGTCTCGTCTGGAATTTTAAAAAAATGTCAAAAATTTTAAAAAAATGATTTTTCTATAACTTTCTCCAGTGGAGAAAGTACAGTGTATATTGTATGTGTGTGCGTATTTATGTACCAGAGGAAGGAGATCGTCGAGCTTCGCCGGTGTAAACCAAGGATTGAGAGACAACCGTTTTGGCTCCGCTGTCGGCTCGGTCAAAAGGTTGGAATTTGTGGACTTCGCGACACTCGACCTTCTCGACGCGTCGGTTGAGGATGACCTGACTACACTCTTGGGAGCCGGAGAGAAGGGGCATGTTTTGCATAGCTGAGTTGGAGTTGTAAGGGATGGACTGGAGAGCGGTCATGTGGCTGTGTCGTTGACTGCAGCCGCTGAGATCTTTGGTCTTGACGAAGGTCAAACCGCCCCAGGAGTTTTCAGAGGGCTGGTACGTCGTTGGGCAACGACCACTCACGTCAATCTAAATAATTAAAATTATGTTTTTTATATTCTGAAGGTAAAACACATTTTTTTGAAGTATGTATGTTAAAATAATTTTTAAATATTGTGTAAGGCTGACCTCATGGGTTTGTTGTGTTTGTTTGTCAAAGTTGTCCATGGTGTTTTGGAGGGTGGATAAAATACCGCGCTTGACGTTGAGGACCCAGTTGGATTCCTCCTCAGAGGCACACAAGTGCTCAATCTTTCCATCTTGGAAGGAGAAGCGGAGAGGCTGGCGGGTCAACTCGGAGGCCAAAACTTCGGAGCCCTCGAGATGTCGACGAGACCTGACATTGTCAGGGTCGGACTCCTCGATCCTCACATTTTTCAACTATGTAGTTTTTGGAAATTAGAGAAATCAAAACAATTTTTTAATGGCATGTCCGAAATTCTCATGCAATATATATGTAAAATACAACAAAATGTATTGCACTGGATTTTCATTGTAAATGGTATTATTAGTTTTTACTTTGAGAAGAAGTTCGCAGTTGGTGATGGCAGAAATATCGAGTTGGGCGGTTAAATGGAGTCTGGATTCGTCGTTAGAGCCGCCGATGACGGAGGTGCTAACATCAGTCGTGTAATCATAATGATACGTGGTTCCAGGTTCATAACCAAATTTCGTAGAGTCTGTTGTTTGGTTTCACAACCACAAATACAAAAAACATTAGTTGCATCGTAGAAACAAAATGGAAAATTACAAAAATGGAAGAGTATTTTTTACGTATAAAACTAGTCAAACTAATTCATATGTAAGATAGCTTAAGGCTTAAATTCATTCATTTTGCACTATACTGATTACTGATATTACCTTTGCAAAAAGACACACACTTGGTTGTACCCCTGGGGCCGGTGGGTCCTTTTTATGAAACAAGAAACAAGTTAGGCAATCGATATTAATTGATATTAGAATTGACATCCAAATCAAAAATAAAAAATAGGCATAAAGAGTTTGATAGAAAATTTTGTGTCATCTTCAGCTGAAGTTAGACATTATTTCTCGTTCTTTCTCTCTCTGTCGCTCCAATCAAAACTCCCATTATCTTTGTCACCTTGAGCTTGTGTATCCATGTACTCATGTTTTACATACATATATATGTAAGTACTACCTATGAGTGAGCCTATATTGAACCTTCATGTTTTCATGTTTCATGTCCATGGTGTCGAGTTTGTGTATGTACAAATGTATCAATCTTGGTCCCCGCCTGGGAATCATATCATTTTGCGTCGTAACTATTCCATTTTTTATACTTTTGCTCGTCCCTCCTACTTTACCGTAATCAAATGAACTCCATCTTTCGTATCCACTAATTTTAGTTATTTTTATTTGAGTAGATAAAATGCCTTCCTCTGTTCTTTTGATCATTGTATGCTGCAAGAAAAATGAAGAATGAAGGCATAAAGTAGGAAAGGATTGAGATACATGAATGCTTTCATTTTTTTCTGCACATTTTCCAGAAATAAAGCGTACTTTTATAACCCTACAATTACGTGCAGACTGCAGATGGTATTATAATACATTATATTTTGTTATACAAATCGCATTTGCCTGTATTCTACAAGAGGTCAGTTTGATAGTTCCAAGTTTGATGAGACTTCCATGTGTGAATGAATTATATGAGTGATAAGAAGAAGCCTACAGTTCAAGATGAATACACATAGAGAGACAGATTACAGACATGTTATACGTATGATGTATTTTTTGCGAACTAAAAAAGTTCTTCGACATTTCTAGGCGATTATTATCGACATTTAAATCTATTCACATCTACATCTATTTACATATGTGTATTATGTATATTATATAACATAATGATCGGACGTCTTCTTTAATGATTTATTGTTGTCTTTTGAAGCATGAAGCATATTATATATTATAGCCTTTCACAAGTTAAAAAGTTTGTGTTATTTTTTCATCATTGAAATGTTCTATTTTACTGATCACTGATACAGCTATGTTTTATAAAACTTCTCATTTTCCCTGTACTTTTCTGATACTTGACGGGCAAAGTTTGCAAACTTGATATGGAATTTGCTGATTTCCTACAAATTTTGTCCAACATAAGTAAGTATCTATATGTATTTACTATAGGGCTAAGAAGGAAAAATTAAATGATGATGACGATGTAGAGGCATTGAGTCAAAAGTGATTGACAGTATAATATACATAAGTAAGTGACTTGACGGACAATTATTTGTACTTTGTGTATATTGTATATGTATCCCTAGTTGCAGTAGATAAATTAAAATACAATATAATGCAACTTGTAGTATTTTATTATCTTTAATACAAAAAATGTCAAAAAGATAATAAGAATAGAGTGGATCGTGTGCCTTTTATGATGGAGTCATCTGGAATTTTCAATATGTATAATAATCATCATTATTCCTCCATTTTGTACAATATTTCATTTAAACGTTTTTCCTCTACTCCATATTAGTTATTTCCATTCCTCTACTTATTTAAAAGGTTGACTCTGAATTTATTGTACATTTTTTCCTTAGTTACTAATAATACACAACGTCACAAGCATACTTATTCCATGTCATACATATTCCTACCTTTTTTATGTTTTACTTATAAATACACGTAAACGTAATATATATTTGGTGCTGATTACTTCAAGTTGAGAAACTGACACGCTAATATGTATATGTATGTACTGTACTACGTTATTTGCTCTTGAGGGACTTGTTGACGAAGAATACCAAGAGGTTAAAGTCTAACTTCCACGTCTATTTTTTTTAATGATAAATTTCACATCAAGTTGTTCCCGTAATAAGTACACACAAAATATTATGTTGTACGTATGTATGTATGTAGCCGCAAGAAATCGTAAACAGCGTCAAGCGTAATGCAAGAAGCTACCTACTGCTTGTCAACAATTAAAGGAAATTTTTAATGGGTTGTAACAGGAAAAGTTTAACCATTTATGTGTACCCTAAACCTTAAAGCCTAAGTGGGTATATTATTTTGAGAAGTATGAGCTCTTCACATGACTCGATAATATGCATGTGAAAAAATACATGATTGCAGCTGATGTACAAAATCAACGAGAAGAGTCTCTTTCTCTAATAATTATTGCATAATTGTGTAAATAGATGTAAACGATAACCGAATTTAACCTTTTCTACACATAAGTATATTATAGTAATCTTGTATTATTATGAGTCCTAATTTTAACATTCTCAATTTTCTCTAATCAAACTTTTTTAACGGAAAAAACGTTTTTTCATCTCTGTCATTTTATTCATTATTCATTATTTTTCTTCGTCTTCTCCACTATTGAATAAGTGTGTATTTAAAAAGTGTATTCTAGACGTGTCGCAATTTTGCAAGGAAACTAAAACATGAAATAAGATGAGAAAAAAAAACGTTGAGAGAGATAAGAAATAAGGATTAATGATGACATGAGTTGAAATATGTACAGACTAGAAAATTTTATGTTTGTGATGTGTATTAGATAAGTTAAAGTTGGAGCTTTTACATATAATATAATATAATATCTACTGGTACTTTTTACATATAGTATCTAATATATTATGTAACGCGTGATTAAAAAAAGTATTTTTTTAATTACAGAAAAATAAACGGCATATGATGATAAGGGTTTGTTAAAATTTTGATTTTAATTAAATTAACCACGGGAATATGATTTATACAATTTATCTTATCTAGCATGCGTAGTTTTTTTCTACATTAATTGCAGGATGATTTTGGAATCATATTCGAGTCTAATTTGAACTAAGCTTGATGTAATATCTTTAAGGCTCAGAAAACTGATTAAATATTTTTAAAGGTACCCAAATAAGGCTATCATTGACTAACTAAATGTTGAAAACTTCTACAATGTCGCATAGGTGTGTATACGATGCAAGATGCATGTTGGATAATAATTAATAATTTTTGTATTACCGGAAGAGAGATTCCCTTTAAAATTATTCACCCCGATCCACAGTGTGAAACTTTGAAGTAGTAACTGTTATTTTTTTAAATATCACTAATTTACCTTCATTTCGTCAGTCACTAATGATACATAGTTCCAATCAGTCCTAATTATGAGAGTCATCAAGAACAATAAAGGCACACATCACATTTTTTGTACCCTCATTTTGTCAGTTCATGTATACACAAAAGGAGAAAGTGAAATGAACAACGAGATGAGAGAAAGCTGGCACGAGTAGATTGATTGGTGAAAACTGTGAGAGGCAACTTTTCACCATTGTTTTTATTTCACCAATCTTCTTCTTTTTTTTGCTTTTGGGCACACAAAATTTTCCATAACACAAACAAACTTATTTTTTTCACACTACTCTGTACAAGTTGACACACCTCTAGAAAATTTCACCTGATTTTTTTTACCCTTTTTATCTTTTTAAAATGTACAATTACCTGAAAGGACACCGGCAACAATGGCACAAAAAATAAGGCTTTTCAACAACATTCTAAACGGGGGCTCACTCACATTCCCTGTGAGTCTAGCTCATTTAAACTGTGATGAAAAACTTTTAGTCAACTAATTTTTAAGAAAGAATGACGAGCTACGTAAAATAAAAGAGTATTTATAGTCTTGACCCAAAAGTCCGGCCCCCAAAAAGCCTCACGTCTATGTAATTGGACTTTGATATCTCAATTTGTAAGTATGTATCAACTATGTAATATGTATACACCAAGTTTATGATCAATGATCATAAAGATGTGTGTAGAAGAACTATATAAGGGAGTTTTTTTACTTATATTACAGAATGTATTAGGCTTCGACCACCCAATTTTACTTGGATTCTCTTCCCTCTCTATCAATCTCTCTCTATTTTCTGTCCTACACGTCTTGTTCTGCTTCTTTTTCTTGATTGACCATTCCCAGTCAGTGCGTGGTGACAAAATGAATCTCGACACTCTGGAGATCAAACTTTTTTAGATTGATTTTGAGTTAGACCAAATATTATTACATGTCGACGTCACAAGACCACCAATATGTTGTGTGCATTTTATTAGTTGTATTTCGGTAAATATTGATGAACAGTAAACATTCATTTAGTTTAATTCAATTTCGGTATGCATAATAATCCATATGCACAATATAACGTACAATTAATCAGTAATCAGTATAATTAAGATTATCTTGCATGCAAATAATATTTATTTGCTATTCGAGTAAACTCGAATTCAGCTTCTAAAATGTCTCACTATACTTAATACTTATGATGATATATTTATAAATTATTCGCAAAAATAAAATACTTTGGTCGTAAATATTATATGATGCTGCGTAGTATACAGCTCATTCATTTTGCCCAAAATACACGAGTGAGTTTATAATTCATATCTTATTAATTCATTCTTCAATATATGTAATGTTCGTCACTTACGCTCAGACAGTAGGTGGACTTCAACTTTTGGACGTGGAAGGAAATGCAAGAAATAGAAAATGTGACCTTTGGAGTAAATAAAGAAAGGTCTTTAGGTATAACTTTTAACACTCTTCCTCCCTATACTATCAATCATTATCTTACTTTCTATAATATTATTTTTACTCATTGTGTGTAGGGTATCGTTCAAAAAGTGGATTAGATTAAGCAGTAGTTTAACAAAGTTATAAGTTATTTCTTGTTTACTTCTTATAATCTCTCCAAAAGCACAAAAGTTATAATGTAAAATGTATTACTTCAAGTAGGTAATACATTTTACACATACAAAACAATTACAGGATGCAGCGACAGTATACATAATCGTGTTCCTATTTATTAGAATGATTTTTGTTGTTATCTGCACCTTGATATTCTTCGTTTATTTGCTCTAGTTGAGAAGCATGTAAGATGTAAGGAACTTATAGGTAGTTGGTGTACATTGTACATTTTGGTATTTGTAAGTATACTCTTGTAAAATAAGTACTTCCAAGTATTTTATGATTGTATTTTTTATGGTGGTTCAAGAATTCAACGATTGTTTTTTGCTTTTAAACTGGAAAACACTCATCATTTCTTCATATCATCATTTTTTTCTCTTTGACACATCCTGACACTTTTTGTATTATCTATTGTAAACGTAATATATTGTTAAACTGTGTGTAATAGATTTTTAAACACTTTTGAGCTTCTTAAATATGTTTTGATGATGTTCCTCCATGTAAAGGACACACAACATGTACAATGTACATAGTACATATATATTATAGAGATAGTGTATACTTACATACATATAGAGGAAAGCAGGTATTCCACGTGGACTTTTCTAATTCCTTAATCACATATCAAATACCAAATATCTATTACTGGGATTAGTTTAGGTGGTTTTAAAATAAAGAATAAGTGACTTATGGGATGAGATGAAGAATGAAGCAAAATATAGCACCATAAAAATAAATTCACTTTTTAGTGTAAATGTTTGCATTTCGATTGCGATGTGTTATAAATTGATTACTGTCTATTATAGATCCATGCACCTAAGTACATACCTATGTTTAATGTACTTTTTTATTTGCCTTTATGTGTATAATTTACAACGATATATATGCTCACTTTACTTGTATAAGTGCCTACTACGAAAAGCTTTACACTCTGCATACGGACATAATATAGATATTGTTTTAAAAAGTAAGTAGTTAATAGGTTTTCTATTTTTCTATCAAGAAAGGAAAAGTCAAGAAAACTGAAAAAAGACACACATATATCAGTTGATTCGACATTGTATGGAGTGTAAGTAAACTTTTTATTTGTTTTGTTGTAAATATTTTTATCGAATTGTGTACTTACACAGGTTCGTAATTTTTGAGTGTGCAAAGTCCTGTGGTACACGTTTAATAGTATAACATAAATTATTAATAGTAATGCAGATTGCAGAACAATAACTTATACGTATCCATTATTTTTAAAAATGATTATGAAAATTTCTCAGAATTTCTGATAAAAACGTTTCGATTCGTACAAATCGTTTGCATTGTGTATGGATGCTTTTATGTGATAAGCTGCATCGATGCATGGAAAAAGAGCGCAAATTCTCGATGCCTTTGAGTTTTGAGTTTTGTCCCGAGTCCCAACCAAAAGTAGAAAAGAACGGCAGAAAGACTTTACTGTAGATCTTGGAATCTTACATCAGGGTGAAGTTAACACTGTTAACTGTCGGTAAGTTAGTTTAATTTCTAACTTGTAGTCGTTGTACTTTACTACTTACTTGATTTAATACTCTTGGTTTGTGTAAGGTACTATGAACTTTTACTCATGTTGAGTCATGCTTCATATTTTTCCTAGACTTTTATTTTTAGTACACAGAAGTCAAAATATCGATCAATCGAATTCTAATGGAAGAAACACAATGTTTTGTATGTAGTTATGTAGAAGTGTAGTTAATCTGTAATAATCAGTCCTAATTTTAATCTCCTTTATCAATACTATTTTATTATCTTTCCAATTCTTTAAATTTTGAATGTGTTTGTCGTCTTCTGACGTGCTACTTCACTATCTACCCTACTACCTCTATTCGGAAATGTAATGATTTTTGTGCAAGAATAACTCTGACTACCTCTGCATGTTTCTATTACATAGTTATGTTATTATTATTCTACTATCAATCACGTTGTAAAATGTAATTGAAATTATAATAGGATTTTTCTTTTTGATTTTACAGACCAATGCTGAGATTAACCTGAAGGAGCTTCAAACATTCACACCCTCATTACGACGGTAAAGCACTATGATGTAAGTTTATTGGTCTTTAGTCTTTATGAATTTAACTTGAGTTTATTGATACTATAGTTGAGCAATTAAAGTACAGTACGTTGACATCTTGCATGACATGATATTGATTAAGGAAAAAGTTTTCAATCACAAAGACTTAAGGGAAGCATAATAGAATAAAAGCCAAGAAGTGAATTATTAAGTAAGTACACGGAATATTTGTTGGTTAAAAATGGGGGAAAAGTCATGTTGGGTTTTATAAACTTGGTCGTGATTAGAAGTAAGTATTACGTTAGTAGTAGGTACTTAGTACTTATGTATCATGAACTATGGACGTCTTAGCCTGTGTGTGTCAGGTTAGTCACCTTTGTAGAATACTAATTTATAATAATATACAATATACATATACACTGTATGTATTAATAATGTAAATACTTACTAAGTATGTATTTATATATTCTAAGGGCCAAAGTCAACGAGATAAAGACACAAGTTCTTTCTTATAGTATGCAGTTATAAACGTCAATCATGATGAGGAAACTCGGGAAGATTTTTGATTTTTCTTCAAATCATGAATGTTCATTCATTATAGTTGGTAAAATATAAAGTACCTACTTTTATATGATTATACCGCTATGTTATATGTACTCATGTGTACAAATTATATTTTAACACAGCAAAATAGTCACATGTCATGATGAGTGTAGTTATTTGCAAAATTACAAAAACTAATTTAAGCGTTGAGGGGAAGAAATGTGTAGAAGCGATAGAAGTACAAATGGCAGAAAATTATAGCAAAGTTAAAAGATTTTAACTATGCGTTTTCATTCCATCTATTTTCTGCCCATTTGACTTTGATTATTTGATTTATTTTGTCATTTTGCTGTCACGCGTCAAATTGGCTACTCTTCAATTGACGATTTCTTTTAAACCTTCACCTCTTGGCTCTTTCAATCTGCTTCTACTTATTTTCGCATGTATAATAAACTCAACGGGGAAAATGCTATGATTTTGACGCTCTATTACGATATTAAACGCCTCAGTTTATTGTGAATGTTATATAACTAGAATATTAGCACACACTTAGGTAGGTTATGTGCCACAGGGTTTAATAATTTCCTATGTACAGTAACATTCATCTCTGTGTGTATGTGTACAGTTTACATAAAATTAAGATTAGATCATTATTGTACATTGTACGTGTAAATTGTAAATACTTCAGTATAATATATTGTGTAGGCTAGTGTATCATGCATGGTATAAGTAAAATTACATGGAATATGGAAATGATCATGCAAGCTATACACATCGGCTCATGGGCAAGTACATGTTTCGTCATTTTCTAGTGAAAATATGTAACAGCTCTTAATGCGGTGACAGCTTTCTCAATTAACGTGTGTAAGTATATATAATGTTTGTGTGTTTGAGCATTTGTTATTCACATTCCTTTATTCATGTATTCATAATTTGTGAATACAGCACAATACTCAAGAAAGGCCACCATGAATGACTCATTTATATATAGAAATGAGTAATCTTGAAGCATCTCGCTGGAAGAGGTCATGTCAAATTGCCCTTCTTTCTTTCAAATCTCGTCGTCGTGATATTCGTGATTTTAATCTCGAAACTTCGGGAAACTTTTGTCAACAAGGTTAAGCGGGTCGAAAAAATATGAATAGTTTGAAAACATGTATAGATTTTTTTTTTATTCGTCAGGAATATGGTATAGGCATGTGATAAAGTCAAAATGCGGATTGCACGTGATTTGTTTCGTGTTGAAGTTTTTGGTTCGGTGAATAATAAAATAGAAAAATGGAAGAACTAAGGAGCTGTATATTGAACAGCTCCTTGTTCAGTCCCTTTGTTAACTAGGTAAAGTCATGAATATTCGGCAGTAGGCATGTATAGGTTCAGTATTCAGTATTTGAAACAACTTTTTTTCAAATAGTTATCAAAGATTTGAACAGGAAATGTTTCAAAAATACACTCAGGACTACAGGATCCTTAGTTTGTACTTCTTATATTTATGATAAATTTTTAATGTTATGCAGTAATGTATGTAAGTAGTTGGACGTCATTTTTCTCTCTCCTGTATTTCCCTGGGGGTAAAATGAAAGAGAAACATGAAGGATGCAACATCCTAGCCTACCTTCTAGAAAATATATTTGATGCAAGGGAAGAACATTTCGAGTAAACAGACAGTTTGTTCCTACGTATATAAGCAGATTATTTCTTAACTCTGTCACATTATTTTGATTAATTTGTCAGTGATGGATGAAAAAGTGTATACAGCACACACTACACACTTTTATCAAATATTAATGGAGCCTTCTTCGATACATAGGTGTTCAAAGGTTCTTCTGGTTTGTATCTTGCACCATAGTCAATAGTACAAAATCCTGTTCAATAAGTACACCTATACTATAATTTCACTACTTCGGCAGTGCTTAAATGCAATAAAATTATAGGTACTTTGCTCTTCTATT
This sequence comes from Sminthurinus bimaculatus, assembly GCA_034698285.1. Lineage (NCBI taxonomy): Eukaryota > Metazoa > Arthropoda > Collembola > Symphypleona > Katiannidae > Sminthurinus > Sminthurinus bimaculatus. The sequence goes on from JAQIVE010000058.1 coordinate 38,838, forward strand.
GATTATTTGTCGTAATCTCCAATGTATTTCGTATATGTATGGAGTATGCTTCATAAATCATAAACATATGAAATGAAAATGCTACCTGCATCATAGAATTGGGGAGCAAAGGTGACTCACAAGTATCTATGGTACATTGTATGATATGAGAGCAAAGAGTAAGGAGTAAATGTTTCTTATATTTTATAAAACTGTCTTTGCTTTTTATTTATACATAATCCCAGGCATGTACTCTCCATGTAGTGAGATTAATGACCGAATAATGATTAGCAATAGCAAATAGCAGTTGGATAATTTGTACTCGTATTCTCGTATCATTAAAAGTTAAAAGTGAGAGAGATTTGTGAGAACTGTGCGAGGGTTTGAAGAATATACGCAACTGTATAGTATACACAGAATTATCAAATATACGTCAAAGTTCTTTTCCAGAAAATTGCGTTACATTGTATATGCTTGTAGTATTTATTTAATGTGCACATGATGATGTGAATGATAATATGCACTAACACTTAACTAGAAATGCATAAATCAGATATTTTTATCTGGCTTTGAATACAGCATTGACAGGGTTTTAAATTATGAGTATTTGTTGTTACATATTCCAAATTGCAATTATGCATCTTCGCAAGTCGAAACAACATCGACAACTTATAACCTTAATCTCTTAATTTTTAATCACTGATCCTACAAATGACGAATGCATTTTATTTTAATATCAGCATAGTATAAATATGCAGAATTCAACCTTGTATGTTGAGGAATGCACGAGGATGTCAAGTGATCAAAGAGCTAAACTGTATCATAATATATTTTATGGTTTACTAAAGTTAGTTTGTGTTGCTTATTCCTCTACTGTTCTTAGGATTAGTAGATTGAAGATAAACTTGACCAACAGTTTAGAATAATTGTATAAGTTATACAGCCTTTCTCAACTTTGTGTCACATTGACCACCCGCCGCCAATGTTGGCTAATCCAAGCCGTTAAAAAATAATTATCTTATTGCTTTATACTCTATAATATACATCTTCGTTTTGATATGAAAATGTACATGTACCTATAGGTATATAACTGCTGTAATTTCATTGATAACTTTGATTCATTAATGACCAATTTGTCTGAGCAGTTTGAACTATAGTAGTGTTTTGAGTAGTCTGATATCTGAAAGTATTATCCATGATTTCTCGTCAACAATGGTCGCTGCATCCTAAATGACTTGTTTATAGTTTTCATGATTGGTACTTAATTATTTGTTCATATGAAAATTGCAAGTGGTTTACTTTATCCATGTTTAATTATTTTTGGCTTACGTAATGATTTTTCGTGTATACTTTCGTAAATGAGTAAAATGATTGAAGTTTCCGTTCTCCTAGCTTGCTAAAAATTCCGTCGACATATTATGTCTCCTACATATTATATTGTCTATTCGTAGGTTGAAAAGGCCAAAGGTTGCAAAATTGGTTCAGGTTTCTAATTGAGATAAGAGCGACAGCGCTTAAAAATAGCTCAATGTTTTTGTACCTTCATTGATAGGAGGCATAAATGATGAATAGTAATTTAAAGTTATTATTGGTATGACGCACTTAATGTTCTCATTATGTTCAACTGCGCTTTAATGCCAATCAAACAACCTGGTGGTCTATAACAAAATGAGGATATTGTAGAACACACTCGAGTAATTATGTTTTTATTTCCGTTTCATCTAAAATTGAATGCATAAAAAAATGTTAGATGGTTACTGTATTGAATTTCCTAAAAATCCAAAATGAATAGAATTTTATAATTCCCTTGGGAATTATAAAATTCTCAATTCATCCTCAATTTTTGGCTCCCAAAATCCATAAAATTATCATTTTCAAGCCAATGCTAGCAATTAGCAGTACAACTTTCATTGTGCATCTTGCATATTGACTCCCATTATAGAGATTACATATTATTGCTGAGCGTATGAAATATTGACTATTATTTGAGCCTAAAATGAATACTTCCCTATTTCTTTCATTAATTTTCTTAAAAAAAAATTTCTAATCGCTGCTCTGCAATCCAGACGGCCAGCTTAAAAAAATGGTGGAGACAAGTGATAGCAAAATGTACTGGTCTATGACTCGTGTGTTGGCAAAGTTGACTTGCTACAAGACCGATTTTGAAGCTAACAGTTGTTATGTACTGTGTAATGTATACTTATCATACTGTAGGGTGTAGGTACATCGCAATAACCAAGTTTTTAGTTTACTTTGATCATACATCTTCATTGAGAAGTTGGTCACTATTAAATATGAAATAACAAAAATATGCTCCTGTAAAATCTGTACATGGATAAGAAGCTGAATAAAGTTGTAAACAAGCTCCTAGACATTTGCTATAATATATGTAGATTTCCATGCATGAAGAATATGTAATTTGTATTGAGCTCGCTTGGAGTGAAAATGAGGCACTGACAAATATCTACTGTAATTAAAGCATAATATTGAGTGTAAAAATGTGTATATGTATTATGACCTATGATTTTTTTTCTGTGGCGATGTTTAGAAAATTATGAGTGAATGGTATGAACTCGTGGGTCAATTAAGAACCTAATATTGGCGTAAGTTTCCTCGCTTTTTGCTCAGTTTGTTTTCAGCTTTGCAATGGCAAATGGCAATAGCTTAAAATAATCCACGGTGGAGCTTCCTCGAATCTAAATAAGGTCTTATCGTTGTTAACATAGCGTCAATATATTCTCTTATGTACGTATAAAAATCTAAATAACTTCACTGGTATGTTCATATTGTATCTTATGTTTAAGAATTTGATAAATTTAGTTGACTCATTTCCTTTATCTAGACTCTTGAGTGTGTGTCCACGTACTATTCTTCTAGTTCTATTTATACTATGAACTGTAGGAGATCGCTTCGTCTTTATTTATGATTACCACCTAATAATATGTCTCCATTATATACATACATAATTACGTATGTATATTACTAACCGGAGCTCGTCACAATGTGGCAGATGAAATTCTGCTTGTTTAGTTGTAACGTAATGTATTATTCCATAGCCGTACACACAAGTATAGTAGGTCGAGTTCTTTTAGACAAGTACAAATAGTTGGTGAAGAAAAATTTCTATCAATGAAATATGAAATCACATTGCTTGGCATTACTTGTACGAATGTGCTTGCATTTTCATTGACACATTTACAAATACATGTATACATGTGTGTATGTATGTAATGAATTTGAAATTTCTTGTTGAGCATCTTAACTGCGTATTGCATAACAACGTGCCGGCTTCAAGTGTAGAACTCATTTTCTTATATAAAAGAGTGCAGAAAATCAAAATACATAGCTGTTTTGCCGATTTCAAATCCATCCTGCATTCAGCCATTGTTTTCTGTTCTTTGCCCCCAAGTCCTTGATTTTCTTTATTGCGATGATAAAATATTGAATGCTCGCATTTCACATTCATACGGTATGCATACTACTTGTATTATAAAAACAAAGGAAATTGCTTCAATTAAATGTATAAACAATGTATTGTGGTGACAGTTGTCAAAGTTTCATTGAAGCGGAAGAAAGCTATACTATCTGCCACTGTCATTGGGTTGGTTTGAGCCCTTGTAAACTTTCACCAACAAAACGAAACAAAACTGTTCTAGCTGAGGCTTGAAATTAGAAATTAGATACTTACTTTGATATGAAAGCAGTCAAGGCAAGTCGGAATTCATTCATTTTGTCGTACGTTTATATACGATGCATTACAATGAACGCCAAAAAGTAATTATTATAACTCAAAAAAACGAAGCTTTGTTAAACCTTTGTCCCATAGTTGTCGCTGTTTTTGTGTTAAATATTAAATACACGCTAGACTATAATATGTACAACGAGTGTTTAGTGTTTACACACATCAAACATGATGTATTTTGCTAAATGTCGCTGACGTCATTAACAATTTTTTACATTTCCTGCTCATTAATTTGGAATTAACATATATTGTATGAACTCCGGTAAATATGTATCAATGAGTACATACATACATAGAAGTTTATTGTTGTTGAGTGAATGACATTCACTGACTGTGAATTGAGTTACGTACTTACTGGTAAATATTGTAGTGTTCAACTTCGATTGTAGTGTTAAATTGTAAGTGTTGGACTGTGCAGAATCTTTGTACCATAAGTTTGATTTGTGTTTCGGTATAAAAGTGACATTTCATTTCCCGTGCCAGTTTATTTCTCGTGTGTGGAAACTTGAATTAACTAAGTCCTGGTAAATATTTTTTAAACGTAATCATATGAACTATACTTCAAGAAATTATATCATGGGGACATCACTGTTTAGTTATGCTGTAAGAGTCTGAGAGAGCATCTAATATTATGGTGATTGTTACGTAGTCGGATATTGTAAACACGAACAAGGATATCGTTATTTATGTATACAGTACCTATAGGAATATTGGGAAGGTGGTAGAGAGGAAGAAGAGTTTTGCTCTGAGACCAAAATTCAGGTACTGCCTAAGGCTCTTGAATACGTCATTCCCGTTGTAAATTCTTCGTTTTCTTTATGCTTAATACCTGCTACGGACCATATTCTATGCATGTATACCTTTATACCAAGCTTGGATGTAGGTGCATTTTACATTGGCAGACTTAATATTACTCGCACACATATGTATATTATGTATACATATTTATGTGATACATGCACACACTCATGTATTGTATGTAGTTTGAATTGTCTGTCAGTCATTTGGAAGCCACTTCCAATTGGACTTTTTTTCGACTTTTTACCATATGAGAGAATCTACAGGAAGAAACTTGGATGGGAATTTTTTTTTTCATGGTGTTTCTGTTTTTAGAGGGAATTCAGTCGGTTTGTCTAAAATATCGGTGAGCTAGCTAGCCAAACTGTCAGTTGGTTGTGTGACATCGTTCAAAAAAGTTGGTAGGTATTAACGCTGCCTGTACAGTAACTCGTTGGAGTTCATAAGCAGTGTGTGTAAAGTGTTTAGACTTCAGCGACTAGTTTATATTTGTATACATTGAGGATAGTAGACATTTAGTTATTGTTGGTCAAATTTAAAATAAATTAAAGGTTCTTGTTTATTTTTTTCTGTGTTTTAAAACAGTTAGCTGTGTGAGAAACTCCAGAAATAAGAAGAAGAAGCAGTCACCATGAGTCGTCCAGCCAATGTTGGGATTCTAGCTATTGAATTGTATATCCCCAAGCAGTATGTTGACCAAACAGAGTTGGAAGCTTTCGATGGAGTTTCCGCCGGAAAATATACGATTGGACTTGGCCAGAGCAAAATGGGATTTTGCTCCGATCGAGAAGATATCAACTCCTTGTGCTTGACCGTCGTTCGGAATTTGATGGAGAAACATAAAATCGGTATGTATAATGTCTATTTATATTATATTGACAAGATGAAATCATATGTATTGATATTACTTATTTGAAGAATACATCGTATGTATGGAATCTTGTCATTTTAGTATATTGGTACTTTAGCCAAATGAAATTTGCAACTGTACGCAGCAGGATCGACAGTATTATGTGTACAAACGGAATAGCAAGCATAAAAAGAGAAGTTAGATAATTTGCATATAGAGGCAAATAGAAAATAAGCGTTTAGACGTTACACACTAAGCAAGCTCACAGAGAGGGCAAAAAAATTCATCGACCTTACGAACTCTTTATGATTAGGGAAAAATGACAGAAACCCGTGTGGCCGTGTTTGTGCGTCGTGTATGATAGATGATAGAACATGTAATTTATAATTATTCATCTGTCGTTTTGGTACTGTTTGCTGAAATGTAATTCGTTTGTTACTGCTGCTGCTGATGTGTGATTTTGATAATATTCGTGATTAAATTTAATCTCCAGTCAAACATCGACGAAGTCAATGGACATAATAATATGAAAATGATATAAATAAGTTTTGCATTCCACATTGTATACCATTTTTGCGTGCATTTTAATTGTTCTTTGCAAAAAAAACATATTTTATATTGATATATAAATAATGACGATTATTATTTGTTGTGTCGTATTTCTTTCCAGGATATGATCGTATTGGCCGTGTTGAAGTTGGAACTGAAACTATTCTTGACAAGTCGAAAAGTGTCAAGACTGTTCTGATGCAACTCTTTGAAGCGAGTGGCAATACCGATATTGAGGGGATAGATGTGACGAATGCTTGCTATGGAGGAACCGCCGCATTGTTTAATTCCGTATCATGGGTTGAATCTAGTGCTTGGGATGGTAATTTATATTTTGAATGAAGTAGGAGAAATGGATTGCTTTTAAGTAACTTTATAATTTATATTTTGTTTTAAAATTCTGGTAGCTTATAAAAGCATTGTGTTGTGTACAATTTTTCATTTTCTTGTTATAATGCAACATATGTATTATGTAATAACATTTGAATATATCCTTTAGGTCGCTTTGCATTAGCTGTGGCTGGTGATATTGCTGTGTATGCAACTGGTGCAGCTAGACCTACTGGAGGAGCGGGTGCGATTGCAATCTTAGTCGGACCAGATGCTCCACTGGTCCTTGAACGAGGTGATTGGCGAATTTAGAATTTTTAATACACAAAAGTTTTTACCTCTTTTATCCTTTTGAATCGTAATTTTATTTTGCACAATTTTCTACTCATGTTTTGTAAAATTCAAAAACTTGTTGTATGCATAGGGAAATTAAATGTACTGGACAAAAAAGTTATTAAATAAGTCATACCATTTTATTCATTCATTCTCTTCAAGTTTGATTTTTTCCCTATGTTTTCTATAGGAATCGGCGCATCTCATTCCACACACGTGTATGATTTCTACAAGCCTGATTTAGAATCAGAATATCCCAGAGTTGATGGAAAACTTTCGATTAAATGCTACCTTAGTGCTTTGGATAAATGTTATCAAGGTCTCAAACAGAAGGCCAAAGCAAAAAACGCTGATAATATTACTCTCGATTCCTTCGATGCTGTTATTTTTCACTCTCCATATTGCAAGTTAGTCCAAAAATCCCTCGCTCGACTCGTGCTAAATGACGTTCTTAATTTGGATGAAAAAGAAGTATTAGTAAAGTATCCAGATCTTGTATCCCTTCGCAATACCAAATTAGAAGATTCATACTTTGATCGTGATGTAGAAAAACTGTTAATGACTGCGTCTCAAGATCTTTTCAATGCTAAAACGAGGGATTCCTTAAATATTGCCAATCAAGTTGGTAATATGTACACTGCTTCAGTGTATGGTGGATTGATTGCTTATCTTATTAGGTATGTCAATTTCAATCATTTAGAAATGAATAGAGTTTTATTCATACCAAGTGTACGAAAACAAAGATACCGGAAAGAGAAAATAACATAAAATATATTATGCTCAATATGTTCATGTCTGTGTTTCTCGTTGAATTTTGTAGTAAAAACGTGGAGGATTTGAAAGGGAATCGCCTTTGCTTGTTCTCATATGGTTCAGGACTTCAGGCTTCCATCTATTCGATAAGAATACGGGCAGATGCAGATGCTGAGGATCGTCTATCTCAGCTTCATAGGGTAATTTTATCTGCGAAGAAGCGATTGGAGAGCCGCGACAAATTGGAACCAGCGATATTTTCTAAGACAATGTCGCTCCGTGAAGCAGTTCATCATAAAGGTATGCACAAGAAATACATAATATATTACAATATGTTTTTCGGATTTAGTCCCGCCTTACGGCTTCTGAGTATGTACTTTCATATTTTGTATGGTATGTACAATATTTCTAGATAACTTATCATCAGTTATATGTTTCTAATTTGAAATTATTTGTATATTTCTAGCTCCGTATGAACCAGTTGGAGATATTACAAATCTTTTTGAGGGGACTTACTACATTGCAAGTGTCGATGAGATGCATCGTAGAGAATACAAGCGAGCTTTTAACTCGCATGTTAATGGCAATGGTGTTTTATAGAAATATGTAGTTTATTCGGTTTTATTTTTTGAAAGCCAGTATATATAAATATTTTATCAATAGTTATGCTTAGTTTGGTGATGGGAGAAATTATTGTTACTAGTTGTTGTTTTCGAAAGATCAAAGAAGAATGATCTCTTCAGTTTTCAATTCTATGAATATTAAACAGATTAATTATGGTTTTGTCTCAACAATTACTATACCTCTACCGTACTGCAGTTTAGTTACAGCAGTAAATAATAAATAATAACCCATTACCCTCTCGAAATAGTAGGTTATCGAAAGAAGTTTTAATTTTTCTAAAATAAAATCGATATTTATTTGAGAAGTATGAATCAGTATTTGATTACAAAGCACCTTAAGTTAACTATTGTCTATCAAAAATATAGTTTGTTATAGTGCTCATGTTATAAAGAGCATATATATTTTAGCAAGCTGATGCTGTATTATGTATTGTGTAGTTATTTTATTTAACTCTCCATTTTTCAAGAAAACGTTTGTAACAAATGTAATATCTAAATTTCCTTTAGGAATAAGTATAATATTATGATTATGGCAATGACTATTAGAATTTCCATATTAATATGTTTTTTCCTCAAGGTGGTGCTAATTATTGTTAGTCAATTAAAAATTGTAAAAATGATACTATATTTAAAATGGTTGTAAGAATCTTGACGCAATATTGTTTGGTAGAAATTATAGAATATATATCAAAGTTTTACTTTCCATTACTGATTACATTTGATTAAGTACAGAGTAACAAATAGAATATCATGTCAAATACAGTACTATATATTGTCAAGTATAGTTGTGGAATAACAGTGGTAACATAAATTCCAGATGCTAAATTATGAAGAATAGAGATAGAAAATGGATTACAGTAACTTAAATGCCATTACTTTATTTTGTGTAGTAAAACGTTCGATAATGAACATTCAAGTCGTATTGCTAATCATGAACATAAACATGATGCATATAATGATGCATATAATGATGATTAAAATATGATTAATATAATATAACGGGTAGAAATATGGTAGTTTTGTTTTTTTTATCAAAATTGATATCAATATAATATTATATCATAGAAACTCGAAACAAAGATAAATAAAAAGTATTCAAGTTGTAATACATTTACAAAAAAACAAAAAAGCGTGGCATTTTTTTACAACAGCATATTATTATTATAATATAACTTTTTATGAAATAATCATGTCTCCTTCTGTCTATTATATAAAGTAAGTAAGTGTAATTAGATTTTCAAAATGAGTAAATTATAACATAGTATTACGTACAATAATAAAGTATAATATCTTAATAATTCTTCCTTGATCTGCCTAATCTCCTTTTGTCTTTCATAAAAGCCCAATCAACGGATATTGTGTTTCCCAAGAGTTCGGTCCCATCCAATCCTATTTTAGCTGCTTGAGCTTCTTTAAAATCTTCATATTCAACCAATGCATATCCCTACACACAAAATAAAATAATAACACAGTTCATAAATTAAAAATTACATATTCCAGTTTGGTACTGTACATACATACACATATAAATTGCTAGACATGTAATGTTAGTATTGTTTGACTTCTGAGTGGTAGTAACAAAATACATTTGAGTATATAGATGTTTACTTACTTTAAGAAAACCTGTACGTCGATCAAGGTTCAAGTGAATATTTTTGATATCCCCAAATTCAGAAAAACGATTAATGACGTCATCTTCATGAGCTTCTTCATGAACTCCCGAAACCATAAGAATCCAACCTTCCACAGCTTTGATTTTAAAATCAAAAACAAAAAGTATGAGTATGTCTAAGCATTTGAAACGTCTTTTATATACGTACTGATCAATTAAAAATTACACACTTCAACAAATTTTAGTAATTTTTTTTAAATTACATGCTTTGGAAAAGGTTTTTGCCTTACATTTTTGTGCCTTAGTATCTGGAGGTTCTTTTTCGTTTGAAGATTTGATAGTTTCAAAATCAATGTCAACTTGTCTGGCTGGAGCGTGACCTGGCTGGAAGCCTCTTCCTTTCCTTGTCTTTACACCTTCCTTGAGATGATCAAGAGGGTCCTCTGTTCATGTTTTAAAAATTATCAACATTTAAATGTTTAAATACATTCGGATTACAGATTTCAAAATTATTTTTCATAGATTGCATATAGCACAATGTAAATCTGACGCGAAAAATACACACATGTATCATGTATAAAAGTATAAAATACATGGGGAAGAAAATAACAAAATTTTGTATGGTTTATTTATTAAATATAAAACTTACTCTCGAGGTCATCGTCAATGGCCATATCCTCGTCCTGACCCAAATCTAACACGTCAGCCATGTTTTCACTTTAGATGTAAAATAATACTATACTGTTTAATTGTAATTAAAATTATTTTGAAAAAGCCTTTGAATTTGCGAGTTAACTTTTTTTCACTTTTTGAACCGCTGTTTGAAATCTCGCTATAGATCGGCGTTGTGTTGACCATAGAATTTATACATTTTCACATTCAAATAGGTACATACTCAGTATGTATTTTAGTGTCCTTTTATAGTTTACAAATAATATGAGATACAGATACGGCAAATCTTTAGTTTTTATCAACAGGAAACGACAAGAGATTTTTAGAACTGCGGAGGACACAGGGAGGTATTTATAAAGGTGAGTGTCAGTTTTAATCTGCATATGTACAGCTTACAGTCTAGCAATCGATACATATATCATCATTTAATATTATCCAATTAATGCTTTCACTATTTCACTATAGTTAACATCTTTTCCCTTTGACATTTGAATATAGGATATTGTCAACACTTACCGGAAGTCAGAGAAAAGCAGAAACACTCAGAATTGTCATCAAAGGTGAGCCAAAGCCCTGCTAACAACAGGGGCTTTTGAAGTTAAGAAAACAGCAAAATGACTGGGACGGTGTTGGAGAATTTGAGTAATCGGAAATTACTCGTATTAGTCGTTACATTTTTCCTTGGGCTCCTCACATGCTGCTTGATCGGGGGTCTTGTTGGTAAGCTTAAATATAAAAGTAGTTTGATCTGTGATGGTATAGTAGTCGTTTTAAGTTCAACTTACATACATAACTGTATATTATAATAAGTACCGTTTATGCTATAATATTGTAACGTTTGTTAATCCATATAAAATACTGAAGTGTGTTATTTAGTAGTTTCTAATTGATTCTATTTGATCTTTGTTTCATTAGCACCAAAGCCATCAAGTGCACCCTACAACACGTTCACATTATGTTTAGATTCAACAGCTAATCGTACAAGATGGCTTTACCCAAGGGGAAAAGGTCATTGTACACCAATCAAAAATTTAGACAAAACACTCTCGGCAGATAATGTTGTGTTTTCCCTTCAAGTTCCACATCCAAAAGACGGTCGTATCCTGGACTTTACAAGGTGGCAACAATACTTGTTTGGCATCTTACAACTAGAAATTCAATACTCCAAGGAAAGCCCTGTTGGTACGTAACGTACATAATGTTTATAAATAATGTTGTATATATTTATACACATTATATGCTTCACCATGTAACTTCATAATCGCTAATTATATTCTTCTTTTTTCACCATTTAGACCCAGATGCTCTACTATTGCTTGATGCCCGGCTTGCCTACCGAAACAAGTATGATGATGATGCGAATTGGAAATGGTTAGCAGAATCAAAAGAGGAAAGAGTACTAGAGTGTACTATTGATGACCCGAAAGAAGGACACAATTATTTATGCGAACTAATTCCTCTATTTGAACTTGGATCTCTCCACCATGACTTCTACTTGATCAATATACGCCTACCTGTTAAAATGAACACTCGTCATAACAAAGTATGTGTGTAGTATTTTTTACTTACTTTTATTCTTGAAGTAGTACTTGTAAAAATTCACTTATTTATTTATATGTATCCCAAATAGAGCTTAATCAAATAAAATGCTAAATATTTTACCGTTTTTAGGGAATCGGAGTTCCAAGAGAAATGCATCTAGTTACCATTTATCAAAACGGAGGATTCACAAAAGTTTGGTTCATCCTTAAAACTGTATTCACCCCAATCGTTTTCCTTATCCTCGTTTGGTTCTGGAGACGTGTACAAGCACAAGGGCGGCCACCAGCACTCCTAGAAAAGATGATTTTATTTCTTGGAGTCGCCCTACAGTTTTTAAATGGTAACATACAAAACTCTCATGTCACATTTAATACGTTCTAACAATATCTATGTGTACTTTATTCAATGTCTAATTTCATCAATGACTTGTGAGCATGTACACTTGTGCTCACAAGTCATTCAGGAAATTCAACTTGAAGGATGTTCTATTAAGATGAAGTTTTTATTTTTATTTTCTCACAGTTCCGATTGAGTGGTTCACATTGTTCTTTGACATGCCCTACATGCTTCTCCTGAGCGACGTACGACAAGGAGTATTTTATGCTGCCCTTTTGTCATTCTGGCTTGTTTTTACGGGCGAGCATTTAATGGTACGACTTAAAAACTTGTAGTTCCACTGATTGTTATGATGTTTTTACTCAAATATGTACATACATTGTACATATACATAATACAAACACACGTAATGAATTTGAGTGTTTTTGTAATTTTAGGAGTCAAGTGGTGAACGAAACAAATTGAGAACTTACTGGAAGCATTTGAGTGCTGTTGGAGTCGGTTGCTTTGCTCTCTTTTTATTTGATCTGTGTGAAAGAGGAGCTCATCTAGTTAATCCATTTTACTCCTTGTGGGCAACGCCAGTCGGAACTCGTTTAGGTCTAGCACTCATTATAGCAGCCGGAGTTTCTGCTTGTTTGTATTTCTTTTTCCTTTCCTACACTGTTTGGAGAGTATTCCGCAACATCAGTGCAAAGAAAACAGCGCTTCCTGCCATGTCAGCAGTTCGTCGACTTCATTACCAAGGTACATTGTATACAGTGTATATGTAATAGAATTGTGATATAACTTAAGTTTTTGATTAACAACAAGGTACCCGGTTTGGATGGCTTGAAAAACTGTACTCATTGTTATTTCTTGTGTTAAATTGGAAAATTTCCAGGAATCATTTACCGATTTAAGTTTCTCATGTTGTCAACGTTGTTGTGCGCTGCAATGACGGTCATTGGATTCATCTTGGGACAAGTCACGGATGATAAATGGAAATGGGAAGGTGATGGTCAAGGAATCGAGGTAATGAATGTCAAAGCTTATGTTATAATAATCTGTGATTTACCATTCTGTATTTAGTGAAGAAATTGATAGTTGGCTACAAATATCAGAGAATGAATGAATGCATAATATTTCATAAGATTTAATTTTATTCCCCATTCTAATTTTCTATTCAGATTGAATACACTTCAGCATTATACACTGGTGTGTATGGAATGTGGAACATTTACATAATCGCTTTGATGTGTTTGTATGCTCCTTCTCACAAATGCTGGCCTCCAGAAAGAGGTAATCGATATAGACAAATGACCGAATTACAAAATTTTTCCAACTAGTAACACATGCCATATAAATTGTCATTTGATCGTGTTGCATGTACATACTTTCTATATTGTCAGAAACTCAAATAGTAGCACAGTCGCACTATTTGGAAAAAAATGGGTATTTGTAATTTGCCCAATGCCTAAAAGTAACTTTGTTACTTGATGTAAACTTAATGAGCAAAAACGATATTTTAGACTAATTTTTAATGCCTAAGTCCAGTTAATCAATTATTTATCAATTTCGTTCTAACACAATAATGCTCTTACATAATACCTATGTCAACGTTTCAGCTTCTGCTTATTTTATGTAGTAAATATTTTGATTCATGGAGAAAAGGACACAATTTCTTGGAAACAAGGAGAAAATAACACACGAAAAAAATAACACGGGTTTAAAGTTTAAAATAATCCAGGGAGGAAACGACACTAAAAAAAGTTAAATTGAAATTGACTTTGTTAGGGTTTTATTGTTGGTCATAGAATAAATAATCAGCGAAGTTTTAAATAGATGTTCAAAACGTAACAAATTAAGGTGTGTTTATTTTGTCCGACCATTTTTGAATATTTCCCCATCGGAAGTATGGGTACCAAATACTTATTTTCAAACAAAGATCTCCTCATATTTCTCGTGTGCCTATTAAGTCACTTGAAAAATCTACTCAAGGCTCCTGGGTCGTTTTCTACCTGTGTTATTTTCTCCTGTTTCATTTCTTGTGTGTTATTTTCTCTCCATGTCCAACAAACTATGTCCCTTTCTCCTGTGTCATATTCCCAATTTACCAAACAATTAACATGGAATTGTATTGAATAATTGTCTTTTAGACCCTTACACAAGTAACAGTGGTGGAGAAGAAATCGAATTTAGTCGACTGGACGCTGACACAACGGAAATATCTGCACTTGCTTCATTTGCTAAAAAAGCTGCAACCGACTAAAACACTGACAATGGGATGAGAAAATCCTTACTTTAAAATTAAGGAAGGAAAGAATGGAAGATTTTAATCATTTAAAGGTAGACTGTTGTTGCATTCATAGTATTTTCTACTACGTTCTTTGCTATTTTGGAAAGACTTTTCTGTAACCTGACTGACATTTATACATTTGTATGATGTATAATAATATATTTATTACATGTGTATTCTGATAATAATATGCTTTTACGAGATCTCTTCCTGGAATTATAGTTATTTTTTGTAACTAGAATTCACGTATCATGACAATTTTTATAATAATCTTATGATGTACCTACAATTGTAGTATATAGTATATAATATATAATATACATATTATATAGGTTACTTATAGGCTTATTGAATGCCAGCTTAACAACATTTTTCATATTACTTATATTGTTACTAGCTAGTTAGTAACAACTTCTTTTCAAAGTGCTTTCTCAAATGAAAGTATTGCAGCTTATTTATTCCCGTGTAGTTTTATACTTTACCATTATTCGTCCAGTGACATTTTAATGATGAACAACTGACATGTTCAATATGTGGTGTGTTATAATACATGTACCATGTACAATATACTCCAAACCAAGTAATGGTAATGGTATATTATGGACAATTCTACTTAACACTGCTAGCTAGGTTATACTTGCAGACTTGTCTACTTACTCGTTTTTTCTATACTTGTGCATTCTCTAAGCATAACAATAGTAATATTAATAATTATTGTAAAAATTAGCATTACCATCCCATTTAAATACTGACTGACGTAATTGTTTTGGATCTCTTTTTAACTCGCAGCTAACAAAGTATAATTTTGCAGTCTATATATATCTCTATGCATTATCATTGATCTTCCTGTACTTGTATGTAAGCATTGTAGGATAATGGATGTAATAAATGTGTGAATAAGTAAGCAATAATGATATAATATTTTAGATTTTTTCTTGCTTAAGAAGCATTCAATGTGCCACAGTGACTAATTAAGTATTATTACAACGTATCAAAACAAGCACTTATGAGATTATTTCTGATCAATTGACAGGTATGTGTGTGGTATGTGAGATTATGGATAGGTAGAAAGTGTATTACATAGTATATTGATGATATAGGATGATATAGGATCTAATGAGTTCTTCCATACCTTTTGACACATAAAAAAAGCTGTGCAACAACATTGTGATTGTTTCGTTACATTTTCGTTAAATGTTTTTACTTTGAACTCGATTGTTGTATTATTGATAATGTATTGTATTGTGTTTTCAGTATTATGCATTCTTTTATTCCAACCTTTTATATACTTTCCGTTTATCATTTACCATTAATAGATTCTTTGCATTTTATAATTTTGTCTGTTTGATAGTAAACTTTTACTATTTCCATATGTTTTTAAAAATAGAACTAAATGAATGAAAAACTGCTTAATATTTAAAATGTGATTTTGCGCTTATACTTGTGTACGCGGACTGGAATCTGAAGTTATCCAATATTATAAGAAATAATGTATTGTATGAATCAATCAATTATTAATTAAACATAATGTAATATTTAGGGTCCGAAAAATTATGTTTTTCGTCGGTAAAGAGTACGTTTAGTGCTTAATAAGTTTGTCATGAGGCATATTCTATTTTTCTTCACCTTCTAAACAATGAAAAGTCGAATTTTCTGGATCCTATATGTAATGTCCTTTGAATGAATATGTACATTCATGGACGAATTAACTATTAACTAGATTTCATTTTTTTCTACAATCTTAGTTACAATTTACAATGCATAATATTATATTATTACTGTGTATTATTTTTGTGCCATTCTTTGTGTCAAAAATTAGATAATAAATGCAAAATAAAGGCGCATTCATTATCCCATGACCAAGAAACAAGTTCCTTTTTATTCTGTTGCAAGCGGAAGAAGTCGTTTGCAATTTCCTTTCCTTCCGAGACTCTTGTACATTCACCAAAAATACATACTACGGACTGTATGGGTAATTGGAAGCCTCATGAAAGGTTTTGATTTTGAACATCTTTAAACTGTTTATATATATAAATATGCATGAACTATTTTGTTGTGGAATGTAAGAATTACTCTCCAGAACACAAAGGGACATCTTTATTTATTTAATGTTTATTTATGGATTCCCTCATTCACATTCCGATTCCGTCACCTGTACACATTTGCATTGGAGAATTGCGAACAAATAGAGAAGACAACATTAATATTATGATTGTTACTTTTCCCATTATAAATTCAACCATTCGCCTTCAAATTAATGAATGGACAATGACCCCAACATGCAAAAAGAGTTACTGGTACATGTAAGGTACATGCAGTGCTAACATTGTACATGGTAAACTTCATACGTGAGTATTATTTAAATATCTTGGTAATATACTTTTGGATGTCTTGTTATCACTCTCACCGTCATCCATGCATCTAAATGTTTGCCTAATAATACTGTGCATGTACATACATTACATGCACATATTATACATGTGTCCTTAGGAAAAAGATGGTTAATTTCAAGAGAACGAGGTTAAAAATCTAAAGAACACACACCATGCTACATTCACAAGTACATGTAACTTGTATGTTTCAGAAAATGCTTCTTGTCGTAATGTCAGTTTTTAGAAGTTGTTTCTTGCTCTTCAGTATGTTAACATGAGTTAAATGATTAAATTTATGATCATTGTTACTGTATACTATACATCTAATGTGAACTCTAATCTACAATATCAGATTTTGTCTAATTTTTTATCCATATAAAACAGTTCAACCGCCGCACACAATTATACATGAGCAAGTATGTTAAAAAAATGAAAACAGACACACGGGAAATGTTCGTAGCTAACTTAAATCTGTACACATATGAGTATGTAGTGTGTATGTGCTTACTTGACTGTAGAGTGAAAAAATTGTCAGGCCGTTCGCAGCTTTCAATTATAGCTCAGCCAGATTTTTTTCCTGGTGTACAACCAAAATAGAGTAAATATGTATGTATGTGTGTGTACAGTATAGCATAAAGCATATTATTTCCTTCATTCTTTTGCTTTTTACCACATACGTTATTGGGTGAAAAAGTGCATAGCTACAAATATGTGTAATGTGTATGCAACATTAACATCCTCCTACGATGATGCAGCATACACAATGGTCGATGGTTTTTGCTTTAGATTTCTTTTGTTGTCCATCAACGGTCAAAGTCATATAACAGACATGTATGCATATTATGTACTTGGTATTGCAAAATGCGTTCTAAAAAAGTGTCCTAAAGACTTTGAATTCCTGCACAACTTGAGCATCATCATTGTTATTGTAATTTGTAATTCTTGAGTGTGTAAGCAGTAAGCAGTAGGTTTATATGATACAAACGTATTCCAGTATATTACAGTATATATTTATGCATTTCATAAAGTTTGAAATGATGGGAAAACGGTTGAGAAGTTGAGATGAATGTTAACCATAAATATCGGAAAGTACTTAATGTACATACCCACTAATAGCAAGAACAAGAATGAAGAGGACAATATAATAATAATAATAATATATTCTAGCTGTAGTTTACTCCATTCGTTCTCATCTTCCTACATTTTGCAGGGCAGGAATACAATAATAATATAGAGTTTGCACAAAATGTCGATCATAGGATCTTGTATGTTTTTATTAAATCTTAAATACATACATAGTACATATATACTTAATACTTAATAGTAGATGAGTTGGCTAGCCTTAAATCCTTCAGTTCATCCATCCAGCCCCTGCATATTATGATTTCATATATAAATTCCTAGGAACGATTTACGATTTATGCAACCTATTTATGCAAAGTCGCTAATATAGGCATCATAATATTTTATTACCGTCACAGTGCAATAATGAAGATGATAATAACTGCAATATTACTTACCTATACCTATGTATGTATATAAATATACATATTGTGCTTTATAAATTATTCTATCGACGTGTTCACACAAGTTTATAATGTTTTGTTTAAAATATTTAGCAATTAATATTCTCGTTGTTTGCTGATGATGAGGAAGAAAAAGAAAAAGAAGC
The DNA here is from genome assembly GCA_034698285.1 of Sminthurinus bimaculatus. NCBI lineage: Eukaryota > Metazoa > Arthropoda > Collembola > Symphypleona > Katiannidae > Sminthurinus > Sminthurinus bimaculatus. The sequence goes on from JAQIVE010000058.1 coordinate 57,279, forward strand.
AGAGCAACAGTACAAAACGAGGAAGGTGATGAGAACATACGAATAAAGAAGAAGACACAAATATTAAGATACATTGAGAGAGAGAGAGAGAGAAAGGAAGAAAGAAAGAAAGAGGGACAGAAAGGAAATCAGTTCATCGTTCATCGTGCTGCAAAATGCAACCCAATATGCAGTGAGCAATGAACAATGATCATTATACGATCTATAATGCTATTACAATATTATATGCCGACCATAACAACAACAACGTTAATAACAACAAGAGAGCAACAATAAAGCCATTACTTCACAATAGCTAAGCCAAGTAGGCCTAGGGCTTTCTGGAGTAGAGAAAAGAGAGACAATAAAGGAATAATACATGTATATACGATACACACAAGATACTAGATTATGTTGTTGTGAGCATTAAAAATTGAACGCATGTAAAATAATCATTATTATTGCTATTATCATGTTCTTCTTCATTCTTGCATTAGAGATTGTCTCTAGTTACAGTAAACCTATTTATGCCATGGGTTTTTATGTTAATACTGTATTATAAGATAAAATAACACAAGGAGAAAAAGCAGGAGAAGAAGAAGAAGAGTGAATGAGTAAGTGAGCATTGTGCAAGTGCCCCAAAGGGCAACTCGGAAAAAATGAACCAGTATCTACATCCATAACATTGCATAGTACACATATAGCATAACATTGGCGAAAACACGGTCCGTGCCGTTGAATATTAATTCCATATAAAATCTCTAAAATTCCCATTTGAACGCCCCAACAAATTGTTCATGTTGTCCACTGAGCACTGAGCTTATACTTGAAAATTGTGATGAGTTAGATCGCCTTATTGATTGGCATGTAATGTTATTATTGTCTGAGAAAAAGAAAGATGCCCAGCATACACAATGCGTGGACAATGAACATAAGTAGCAATCATGATGATGGTCCGTATATTGCACAGTTAATATGCATATAATGTATACTTACCCATATATCTAAATAGATAAATATACAAGCTGAATCTATAAAATACAAAACCAAAGTATATAAAAAAGAAGTAGCTGAATTTTTTTCTCCTCATTACTATCCATTATTATTATGTATTCAACTTTTACACCTATTATTACTATCATTTTATGCCTGTACAAAAAGGCTACCACTGCATTTTATATTACACACATAAGCGTCTAAGCATAATGCTAAAAACGATAAACCACTGGCTATTGGCAATTTTATGCAATTTTTTTCCTGTTCTTCTCTTCTTACACACATATGTATTTTACACGGGTGATGATTTCTGAACGTATCGATGCGTGATATGATCTTCGATATGTAATATTATATGCTTGTAAATTATGCATAAATGTACAGTATCAATATCAAAAAAAGAGGATGATGATGATGATGGGAAAGTATGACTAAATAACCCCAGATTAGTCACAAAAGCCCGCAATAAAAGAGGAAATACAACCCATTATTTATTCTCACCTTAAGTCAAATCCATAATCCATCCAACCTTTTTATTATATGCATATTTATTACTTGTTTTCTTCCACTCTTTTATTTTATCACCGACTTGATATCATAGACGTAGAGCCTTAACGTAAAGCATGTCGGAAAAAAATTCAGGGGTAAAATAAATAATCAACTCGAGAATAGAGTGTTCACTGTTCACACTCATATTTTTCCATAAATAATAAGCTGTTGACTGTTAGCAATGTGTAATGTGTGGTGTATCTGGTATCTGGTATTTGATATTGAGAAAGGTAATAATTCATACAGTTGTTAAATTTATCAGGGATGATTAGTGGATCAAATGTGTGTGTATGGGAAATGTCTAATGAAAAATGGAAAGTTCACCCAAACGGTACGACGGCTTTCACCACATATGTATGTAGCATGTGTATTTATTTACACTGCATGCACATTCACGTGATAATTTATAGGGAGAAAAGTCTAATTTTGTATTTTATAATAGTGTAATGTCTTATTTATACCGCGGTCGTCGTCGTAATATCATACTTACATATGTAAGGCATATAATAGAAATGAAGTGGGGTTATACAATATCAAATATGAAAAATGGAGAAAATATCCGAGGACCATGACCACGATATTTTTTCATGTGTAGATAGTTTCTTGCTCAACTTTAGAGTGGGAAGAGTGCCAGGTGAACGAAAATCGAAAGCAAAGGACGGTGAGCCGAGAATTTTTACATTGCATCATAAGTCATCGGAAAATCGTTGATATAATTGACATTGTTGATAAAGTTCTATCTTTTTTCTTCCTCTCTCCCTCTCTCTCTCTCTCTCTCTCGTGAACGATCATTGCGTATCATCATCCTTCTTTAATTGTGGTAATCTGAGGGGAAATAATAGAGAAAATTTTGGCTGCAAAGTAAAATGAAGAAAATCAATGTCCAGGAGGAGAACAAGAAGACTAGAATCAGAGAAAAATCCAGATCTAGAAATCTTAATCCTACAGCATCCTCAACAGCCATTCTCAACAGCAGCCTCGACCTTTTCTTCCTCTTGGCCGTATTGGCTTGTCTGCTGACACTAACACCGGAGACTGTGAGTTCCTTCGAGTTACAGTTACTGGCACTGGAGCAAGATCAAGGAGCGGAGAAGGCCGTTGTTGACTCGCTGCCAAAATCCGGATCATTGGGTATGTCATGTTCAAAACTATTTTCTGTTCCCGTTCCGGTCTTTATATATGTACACATTATACAATATTTTCAGCTGGTGAAACTTATGTACATGCAGATAATAATTTCTAACGCGATCCCATGTACAAAGTAATATTCTTATCATTTGTTCTTCTCTGCCTCCGTTTCATATTCAATTATTATTCTCATGCTTGAATTTGTATCAAGCTCTTGTACTTGTGTACAAATATTTATTCTCTACAGTGCGCTCTCATCATCTTTACTTTATACTTTAGGTATGCTCATCATCATTTAAAAATGTAACCACATGTCAGACAGAACATTCTTGTTGCATCACTGATGTCAAGAACTGTGAAATAGTCTTCATTTCTCCGTTTGTTGTGCATGTACATTAGCATTACTATACGACTACTAATGATATGCACAAAAAAGTGTGCGTTTACAAATACAAACGAGAGTCTGTTTTTTTTTTGCTTTTACAGTACTTTATATGCTTGGCTTATTAAATATGCTTTGGATTGAAGATCCAGAGTTGGAGGTTGAAGTTTATATGGGTCTAGACATCAAGTGGTAATTTCCTGTTCCTTCTCCTCCTCCTTCTCATTTTCTCCTGATGGTAAATTCTTCATTGTAAAAAGTGGATACATTATGGTAATAATAACAAAAACAAACGGTACTTAGATTTCATGTGTACGAACTTAATATGCACACGATATAACATAATGTAATACACATAGGTATTTGCACAAACAGTGAACTCGGGTATTTCTCCCTTTGAAATTCCATATCTATATTCACTGAACACTGAACGACGACTCAAGATTTTTTTTGTATGTACATTGTACATATATACGTTTGTACTGGTAGTTTGAACATAAACGCATGAAGATGGACGAACGTCTATAAAGCACTTAAATAGCTGACCATCCCAAACTCATTTCCACTGAATCGTCGTCATCTTAATGCTTGAGTAATATAGTAAACTGTATGTGATATGTGTATTCGTATTCGTATACTGTAGCAAATTAAATGACCACAGACCCATCAATCCCCATACATAGATACATAAAATACATATGGATGGTCATTTAATATAACTTAAACGCGTAAAACATAAATACTGACATACATAGAAACTTAAGTACAAGCACATGCACAACATGCCATTTATAATTTAGAAGACAAGTATGTATGTGTGTAGTCGACCTTTATGGTGCTCTCCAGTCTCTCTCTTGACGACTTGCAATCCGTAACCTTTCACTTCTTTTTACTTCTTCCTCTTTCCCCTTGATGTTCACTTGATGGTTTTCTCCTATGTGATACTTAAGTTACATACTGGGACGAACAACTAACTGTATTTCTGTTTACCATTATACATTACTCGCTCATCTTTATATAATAACTCATATGTAGAGGTAATATCATTATTAATAATATTGCTTTTCAAGAACTTTCATCACACATGTATTCAGCTGTCAAAGTCAAAGCTTATTGCTTTTGAGACAGTTGATAAATTTTGTAAATATTGGTAACAACAACATTCGCCAGCCAGTGTGCTTTACTATACATACGCACATTATAAGTATTAAGTATGTATACAAGTTAAACAATATGGGCTTGAGTTCACCTTTCCTCATTTTTTAACTTTCTTCTTCTTCTTCTTTTTGCACAAATGAAGAAGGTAAATAAATATGCATATTATATACTTAAGTTAAGGAATACCACAGTATAAAAGCCTAGTCTGCGTCACTCCTATATGGTGATGAAGACGCTGATGATTTTGTGGGTAAACTATATTAACCTGTATTTATTATATTTTGTAAGTTGTAATATTTGTTATCTAGAGTTATGATTATGATATACATAGTTACATATAGTTGGCTGGTTATACATGTATAACATGTAACATAATATAATATTCAGTCACTTATTACTTCCGCAATTTTGCTAGACTCTAGACTCAATACAGACAGAATTATGAAATATTGTAGCGTACATAATAAATACATCACATCATGTATCGTATTCGTATGTGCATTATCATCATCGACTACATATAAGTAAGATATATTAGTGCGTTGGCTTAATGTACTATTCATAATATTCCGTATTCCTCATATCTCATATTTTTCCGGCCGCTCATTGTTTACTCTGAAGACTCTCTCGTGTCAAGTTCGAGTCTCTCATTAATCTCACACACAGTTCATAATGTACCTATACGATCTACAATTCAAAAAGCACAGTGTTGTTTTTATTTATTTGCCATGTGGATTATCGAAATGAGCCATCGGGAAGCAGGTACGTGGAAAGAGGAACTGAGGATCGACAAGATTTGTATTGTAAGGTACAAAAATGAATAGTAAGCTATTTGCACATACTGAAGAAAATTTGTGGAGAAAATTCCATTTCAATGTATGTCTATATGTAAATATGTCTCTCGGTCTGTCGTACTGTACTTTGTTTTTGTATTATCCGGTGTGTGCATGACTAATCTTCCACATGCATAGAAATATATGCATGTACTTTAAGGAAGAAAGAAGAGTGATCTCTCCTTCATCTCTTTCTCTTCCTAGGTTTTTGTTTGGTGCTATTATCACTCATACCCCTTATTTCCACACTTTTGGACAGTAATAACAATACATACATAGTTGTGATGTCCCCGTGCCTTCAATGTGCGTGTGCTGTATATTACATATAAGGATGTCAAACGGAAGAATCTGCAAAATACCCTATTGCAATATATACATAATACATACATCACATACACACATGCGTGCATAATATTTATTTCCTTATTTATTGCGTATTATAATCGTATGCAGACTTTAAATGAAAAATTTGAAGAAAGCATTGTATTCTAATTTCCAGTGGAGAGGATTACAATATTGTATTACATAGTCAATGCCTGTAAACTGCATGTATGCATGTACAGAGGAAATGGGAGAGACGAAAGAACATCAAACATTGAGCTTTCGTGCAAGACTATCAATTTAAATATATTAAATAAGTATATAATAAACAAAGTGCAAAATACTTACTCAAGTTCGTCCCAACGTGCGTTTCAATACATACAACATGTATAAATGTAAATACCGCATGCTTATACATATTTTGCTATATCGTTGTATAAAAAATTAACTAATCCATCTACCGTATATGTTCTTTTAGTAAGACAGCATCCAATAGTACGACCCGGG